>NNCF01127016.1:999131-1306386 GCA_002313205.1 Laupala kohalensis
TATATATATATATATATATATATTCACTTTTAGAGCACCGCACATACATAAGAAGGGTATCTCCAGAAAACGCACCAACGTTTCAGTGGAGGCAACTCGCTGTCTTCTCGACAACCAACAAAAAAATGCGCGTGAGTTTTCAACAATTGTACTTAAAACATACAAGATTACTCGTTAAATTATGCAATATTATACGAATTGATTGCTAAGTGTTCACAAGTAACTGATCGCGGCATGGTGACCACTGGTAGTGTGTCACTGCCTTGCCTGCGCACCGCAACTTCAAGAGTTCCTGACTATATTTATTGGAATTTCAAAAAAATATTTCTTAGTGGGTACTTTCTTTACAATAAGAACCTAATTTTAAAATGTTTAGCTTCTGCGGTTTAGGCTATGAGTTGATTAATGTTCAGTCAATCGTTCAGTGAATCATAGCGACGTCGTGCAGCTTACATAGATTGCATGTTTTCATATCTTTAAAATGTCTTCCGTGAAATAATATAAAGGACTTAATACATGTTATGTATTACTTGACAATGAGTGGATTCTTAGCAACGTTCATGTACAGTAACGTCAATGAAATCAAGACTGTTTTTTTACATCTTAGCATCATATCGCAGAAGATAATTTAATCGCAAAAGAAGATAATTTATTCCATTTGAACTTCTCTAACAATTTTCTGTACATAGGAGGGTTTAACTTATATATGTTATTTATTAGATATCCGGAATCTTTATCCTAAAAACAAGAACTAAAACATGTAGTAAAAAATCAGGAGAATTTATCTTTTTTATCAATGGGCAGCGTATTATATTTTAGGATAAATTCTACATAAGTAGAATTTAATAAATAAATATAAATAAACTTTATTGTCAAAGAAGCTGTTACAAACTGCGTATGACCACGTGGAGGAAAATAAACTAATTTACTCTCCAGAAGTAAGCAAGAAACCATCCCATCAATTCCGATCAAGGGCTCTATCAGGAGGCGGATTTAACATTTCAACATGCTCCTAACGATAAAAATAGTTCGGTACGTGTTATAATATTAACGTGATAATCACGTTTGTACTCCATAAAACAAAAATAATTATTTCAGAAGTATTATTGTCAAACTATAGATTATTATGAAAATATTGTTGATAATTCGTAACTATTAAATAACACTCAATTCGCGAATAATTATTTCAATAGATGTCGCCCCTAGACAAAGCCTAGCGAGTCTTTATAAAAAAAATCCACCTCTACCCGAAGGAAAACCAGAGAAAAATCCAGATCAGGATAGGGTTTTTTTGTGGGGCTTTACGGCTCTTCGACATCGAGGTCATTAGAGCCCTAAAATCTTGTACAAGTAGGGAAAATGCAGTTACGCACTAAGGAGAGCCAACATGTCTCTCCCCGCGTGTGGGACTCGCCGAATGACTCAACCATACCCACTAAAAACCCTTCTGAACTACAATATAACAAAACATAAAAAAGCGAGGAAAAAAGGAGAGGGAGAGAGAGACAACCGAGGAAAATGAAAGATACCCTAGCCCTCGCAACCTAATATCGTCGGGATCGAAAAGAACAAGAGGTGACCAAGGGAGGTCAGAAAAGAGAAAGGAAGGAGCCTAACACAAGTAAGTGGAAGTAATGCCAGACGCAGCTCGGGGCCCCGTGATTGCCAAACGCGTACTTACTAGATGTAAATCCCCTGGGGGGTCCGCTGGTATTCGGGAACTTCCGCCTTACTTCGTGTGAGTGCCCTCCGGCTGAATCTGTGCCCCGAAATATGATTACCCCCAGTTTGGTAGTATTCCCTCTCTGAGCGGCGACTTGTGAGCCGTACAGTTCATTGAAACGATAACTTGAAAGAGAAATACCTCTCAGGATAGGGTTGAATATATGGAACACATTGCATTGTTAAACACAGGGAAAATTTAAATTTATAAATAGAATCAATAAAGGAACAGCAACATATTCATGTTGGAATGCAAGAACGTGTACCCCCGTGTGACGTCCCTCAAGGCGAATGCTTGTGCGACTCCGTTCAAGCAATCCCTTTTGTTCGGTCAAATAAATAAATGGTACTCGATCTCAGAATGCTTTTATTTGCGTTGACTAGTTTTTTTAATTCATGGTGAATAAATGACTTGAAATTAAATAAGCAGTTAACACAGGAACAAATAGTTAAAACAAAGTTAGCAATAAAAATATGAATTGACGGCTATTAAAGGCCGTGTGACAGACGTGGTATCCGTCAAACTTGCTTTTTGGTGCGTAACTAGTAGCGTGGACCTTGGACCCTCTGGAAAGGTAGAGTAGCGTGGAAATCTCCTCAGGAAGTAGGATTCCAATCGTGGCGTGGAAATCTCCTCAGGAAGTAGGATTCCAATCGTGGCTGGTCCGGGTAACTTGAGTTAGCGTCTTCGCGTCCCGCGAAGGCGTGGATGTTCCGCACGGGTTCCAAGTCGTGGGAAGTGCCGTACCGGGAAATCTCGTCGGGCTCAGAATACCTCGGCGAGATGAAGTTTGCTTGCAGTGATAGTTCAGAATGTAATTGGAAGTAGAGGGCTCGTCAAAAGTGGCTTTTGAGCGGCAGGATTACTTTCGCAATTAATTCGAGACGGCGAGCGCAGGTAAGACGTCTGGACTCATGTGAGCTGATAGCGATTATATTTGTTATTCAGTATCCTGGTAATGACTTGAAGCGACGACAAGTGAACGTTGATATGCATATTAGATCTTGTTGGATGATAGTAGGAACGTCATGTGAGTGATGCCATGATGTACTATCATGTAATTACGACGTGTAACGTAATTGCGTCATGTCGATTACGTTGTAATTACTCGTAGACATTACGTTCATTGACTCATCGTTCGTAGATTCCTTGTTCGCTCGTTATTCTTTGCCATTCGTAGGCCTTGGCTCTTATGCAGAGGGCCGTGGCCGTGATGTAAACACAAGACAAGATGGAGTGTGTTTGTTGCAATAATAGCGCACGAGGGCGGCTTAAGGCGTGACCATTTGGGGAGTGTAATCGGTTTGTGTTGTAACCGAAATGAGCTTGAGTTGTTACATCACTACCCCTCGTTCAAAAAAAACTTCGTGGAAGGCGGAGAAAAAAGAACTGGTCGTAGGGAATGCTTCCCTTACTAGATGTATGAAATCTAGGTACATGAAATCTTGAGTAAAAACAACCTTGGCTTTTGAACATTCACCCTGGCGTAGGTGTGCGTTCAGAAGTGCTTGATCCAAAATCTGGATATGAAGGAAAAACTGCTCAAGACCCGCCTTGTGAAAATCCAAAGTGATAATCTTCAAGAAATTCAGAGTGATAATCTTCGTGAAATCTACGGAAGAAAGACGTTCTGGTAGCGCTGGGTCTTGGAGAGAAGCCAGAAGCTGAGGTTGCCGGGACTAGGAGATGAAGGTGCTGCGTTGGACCAAGGACCGGAGGGAGGCTGCGAGGATGTGTTGGACCAAGATGCGAGGAGAGGAGGTCTCAGCAGGATGTGCATCTCGTCGCAGAATCTGTGTGTCTTGTTGACAGCGTTTGGGAGAAAATTGTTGAGTTTTAGTGAAATGTGTATCAGTGGGTGCCGAATCGAGGATTGGAAATAAACATGTTCAGACGTCCATAAATGTGCTTGCTTCAACTCAAATTTTCTCCAACTCCCATTTCTAGGATGTCGAGGTCAATTCTGTTTAATGCATTCACAGTTATAACAGTTTCAACAGCGGTTGTATCCGTATAGCTTTATTTATCTGGTTGTATTTAGTTTTTCACTGGTGTTAAAGTAGTATAGACTGGAAAATTCCTGGATAGACAGTATTTTACTACTGTTGATATAGGATATTCCTGCGTCTGGTACATACAGTAATGCCATATGGTAAAAGAAAATATTTCCACATTTAAAATTAAAAATTGGTGGATAAGTGCGCGTTGCATTGCGTTTGCTGGATACAAAGTACCGTGATGCTTGGTGCTAGAGGTACTATGTAGGAGTCTGGTCTCCTTGATAGAGAAAGGAAAAAAAAAGTAAAGTATCAGTAACAGACAGTGCATTATAGTAGTTTGATTTTTTAGTAGTAGAAGAAGTTCGGGTCCTTGTTGAATCTGATCTTCCTTGTTGAATCTGATCGTGTATGACCAGGTGGCGATGTTGGAGCGGCTTCTATAGTGCATTGTGGCATCGAATCTACACTTGTGTGCTGTATGCGAAGGAAAATGCTAGTTTTTCCATCTGTATGGAAATTATGCTTGTGCAGAAGCGCGGTGAGGTCTTTGTAAAAATCCTCTTGCTGTGGGTCGTCTTGAATTGAAGAGAGCGTTGTGGGTTGTGCCACTCTAATTCGGTCGATCTCTTGTGGTTTAACGGCAAGGATAGCTTGTCGCTTTTTGGGAAGCGGAAGTGCGGTCGAGAGACGTTGCGATGGGGTTTTGCAATTTGCTGTTGCTGGGATTGCGCTCGTTTCTTTGGGTGCCTTAGAGAGTTTCGGCTCTAGTGTGGTCGATTTAGTTACTTCGCAAGTTGGTGCATTCGTCGATCCTTTAAGAATCGACTTTAGTGGTGCTGAAGGCTGTAGTGCGTTGTTTACATTGGGAATGTTAGCTATTTGCTTAGTCGTTACATTGGAAATGTTAGCTATTTGCTTAGTCGTCTTGGACTTAGCTACCTGCTTAGTCGTCTTGGACGGATGCTTGCAAGTGCAACGCCTGGCTGCTGCACCGAATCTTAGATGGTAATAACACATTTTAGTTGGTGTGGGCTTCCGTGAACGGACAGATTGAATGCCGATGCTGTTTACCGCGTGCTTGGGTTGAAAATCGCATGGTGCGACGCATCTGCGTGCATTCACGCCGAACTGTGAGTGGTACCAACAGATGCCACTTTGTTTGTTTGAGTTCGATTGAGAACGTGAACGGGCTCGGTAGGGCGAAGAGTTGCGTTGGTTACCGCGATAGGGCGATTGATTACGTGAGCTACAATTTGGGCACTGATTCAATTGTAATTCAGATAGCTGCCTGGTAAGCGACGTCAGCGTTTGCAACACATAATCCATCCGCGGGTCTGCGAGTGGCGCAGTCTCGCGGGCAGCCGCCACGGAACTAGTTGGGTTTAAAACTGTGGCGATATTATCTGCGAAAGTAGCCTGTTCGGAGATGTCACTCGCGCACCCTCCAGCTAATATAGTTCTTATTTGCACAGGGAGGGCTCTCCTCCAGATCTCGGCTATAAGGGGATTGTCTTGGCTATCAGGGCCGGCCAAGTTGCGCAGGTGTCGCAGAAATTGTGAAGGAGTACGATCGCCCATTGCTTCCGCCGATAAGAGTCTATCAATTCGTTGATGTTGAGAACTGGCGTATTGATTTATAAGGGCTTCTTTGAGACGCTCATACGACGTGCTGTCACAGGGCGTTAAGACACTTTCGTCAAGCGACGAAAAAGTGGCGTGATCTAAATTGCTCATTATAGCAGCATGTTTGTCAAGTGGTGAGGTGATGCCTCTTGCAGAGAGGTGAGCTTCAAGATATTTCAGCCAGACCTGTGGGCGGTCGCGCCAGAATGGCGGCATGGGGAACATCGCGGCGCCATAAGTGCGGGGAGGATGATCACGAGGTAAGTCCTCGGTGGGCATTGTAAAAATTTCTTTTTGAAAAGAAAAAGAAAGCGAGGAAAGATAAGAATGGGTGTAAAGAACCCAAGAAAAAAATAGGTAATGTCTACCAAACGCGTATTAATATTAGATAATGACTAAAAACTGTAAAGGGGTTTTCAGTGAACAAGATGGCTCCCAAAATGCGGGGAATTAAAAATTAACTTGAAACTTAAACGAAAAGAATGTAAGTGGGTCACCAGCTGGTTGTTTAAACCAACGAGATCAGAAGGGTTGCGTGAAAGTTCACGAGGGTGTCAACAGCTTTATTTATGTGACGTCCCTCAAGGCGAATGCTTGTGCGACTCCGTTCAAGCAATCCCTTTTGTTCGGTCAAATAAATAAATGGTACTCGATCTCAGAATGCTTTTATTTGCGTTGACTAGTTTTTTTTATTCATGGTGAATAAATGACTTGAAATTAAATAAGCAGTTAACACAGGAACAAATAGTTAAAACAAAGTTAGCAATAAAAATATGAATTGACGGCTATTAAAGGCCGTGTGACAGACGTGGTATCCGTCAAACTTGCTTTTTGGTGCGTAACTAGTAGCGTGGACCTTGGACCCTCTGGAAAGGTAGAGTAGCGTGGAAATCTCATCAGGAAGTAGGATTCCAATCGTGGCGTGGAAATCTCCTCAGGAAGTAGGATTCCAATCGTGGCTGGTCCGGGTAACTTGAGTTAGCGTCTTCGCGTCCCGCGAAGGCGTGGATGTTCCGCACGGGTTCCAAGTCGTGGGAAGTGCCGTACCGGGAAATCTCGTCGGGCTCAGAATACCTCGGCGAGATGAAGTTTGCTTGCAGTGATAGTTCAGAATGTAATTGGAAGTAGAGGGCTCGTCAAAAGTGGCTTTTGAGCGGCAGGATTACTTTCGCAATTAATTCGAGACGGCGAGCGCAGGTAAGACGTCTGGACTCATGTGAGCTGATAGCGATTATATTTGTTATTCAGTATCCTGGTAATGACTTGAAGCGACGACAAGTGAACGTTGATATGCATATTAGATCTTGTTGGATGATAGTAGGAACGTCATGTGAGTGATGCCATGATGTACTATCATGTAATTACGACGTGTAACGTAATTGCGTCATGTCGATTACGTTGTAATTACTCGTAGACATTACGTTCATTGACTCATCGTTCGTAGATTCCTTGTTCGCTCGTTATTCTTTGCCATTCGTAGGCCTTGGCTCTTATGCAGAGGGCCGTGGCCGTGATGTAAACACAAGACAAGATGGAGTGTGTTTGTTGCAATAATAGCGCACGAGGGCGGCTTAAGGCGTGACCATTTGGGGAGTGTAATCGGTTTGTGTTGTAACCGAAATGAGCTTGAGTTGTTACACCCGTAACCTTTTAACAGAGCTACAATAATCTAATTTCAAAATTCAAATTGGCTATATTTAAACAACAAAAAATATACAATAAATATATCGCGGGGTTTAATAACCGTGCGCCTTACAGAGGCCCTAAAATTGCCGTGGGCTGTGCATACTATACCCTAGTATTCACTCTCAATGAACTGAAACAGTAACTAAAATTAGAGGTATTAAAATATTTCCATTATTTGCAAGGTAAATGATATCAGAAGCGGAAAAAGAAATTAATAAGTGTTAATAAGTTATAATAAGAAATTTTTTTTACTGCCTTGGCAATGTTTTTAATATTAATTTTAATTTTTATTTAAGCTATTGTTATATTACTTAAGTGACTTTCGTTCATTGAGCACTGTTGGGAACCACGGAAAACCAACGGTTAGGGCAAGTGTGCTAAGCATAAAAAGAAGAATCTGGTTGGTAACTGGAAACCTGTAACAGAGCAAAAAAATTCGGCGGCAGAATCAAATAAATTCATAGAAAGAATACATACTTATATGCAGGGTAAATAACATATGCTTACATACCAACATACCCAAATAAATCTTGTTTACATATTTACCTCTCTCTCTCTCTCTCTCTCTCTCTCTCTATATATANTAAAATAGAATATTAATATTACTACGACTATCACTTATAATAATAATAACAATAATAATTTAAACAGATTTAAATTAAGCGTGTTTTTATCTGTAATTTATCAAATGTAGTTTATATGAAGATAAACAGTTTGACATTGACTACTTAGTTTCTGGCAGTTTTTATGATAATTGGAACCTGATGATGACAAAAAAATCAAAGCGTTGTTTAAACATTTTAATCAAGCAATTTTGAGGTGTTATCTATTTTAACGGAGTGTTTTTTAGTGTTGTGACTTTTAAATGAAGGATTGACTTGAAAGATTAAAAGTGGGTCGTTTTATTCTTCCATTCATGCCACTGCCTTTAATGTATCACATATTGTAACTTATCTCAATTTAACACCATTAGGAATGTGGAACGGAAGTACAAAATGGGAATGATTTATCTTTCTCACATTCATATATTGTGCCACGATATAGTTCGAGGAGTTTCCGCTATGATCGTTTAATTCTAATTCACTGCATAACGATGAAAGAAGTGTGCAGCCCTGAAGATAGCGCTAAAGGCAAACCTGTCCAGCCAGATTCTTTGGTGTACTCGTTCTTCGCTGCTGCTTGATGTTCTGGGAGAAGGGAAATAACAGTGTGACCCAAGTCTGACGTCTCGGTATCGAATCTTTCAGACGTAGCAATGGCGTATAATGTCGGGTGGAAGTACTAAGTTTATGTGTTGTTGTGTGACTTGAATTTGGTTTCAAGTGTTTGTTATACCACAAAGTAAGTGTTTTCTCATTCTCGTAGAACAAATTACAGTCGTAGAAATACGAAGCTTCGAAAATGAATGTGTGGTGTTTCGAACAATGGAAAAGGATCCTTTAAGAGGCAATGCAGCGTTATCCATGAACTATCCTGGTTCTTACCAATCTGTTGCCGACCAGATTTCAAACGGTCAACAATTTCGCACTGTGTCTGTTAGTTCGGATGATGACATGATCGATATAACTACTTCTGGAACCGTGACTGAACGATCTATACATCATGACGAAGTTCTTGCTTGGCACTGTGAATCTGAAGATATTCCCGGGATCGGCCAATATGAAGACTTTCACACGATCGATTGGCAGAGAGATATTGCACGTGATAGAATGCGACATCGGCACATAGTTAAAAAGAAACAAGATTCAATATGGGATCTCATTAAGGGTGCCCACGATGCTTGGTCAGGGTGGGTATGTGTTTTATTAGTTGGAGTCTTCACTGGTGTTGTGGCTGGTGTCATTGACATTGGAGCTAGTTGGATGTCAGATTTGAAATATGGAATATGCCCTCAAGCTTTCTGGTTGAACAGAGAACAATGTTGTTGGTCATCAAATGAAACAACTTTTGATAATGGAAACTGTTCCCAGTGGTGGACTTGGCCTGAAGTTTTCAACCAACCAAGAGAAGGTGTAGGTTCTTACATTATATCATACTTATTTTATATTGTCTGGGCTTTAACATTTGCTGCACTTGCTGCATCACTAGTCAGAATGTTTGCTCCTTATGCGTGTGGTTCTGGTATCCCTGAGATCAAAACTATACTAAGTGGATTTATTATCAGAGGTTACTTAGGTAAATGGACTTTAATAATTAAATCTGTGGGAATAATGTTGGCAGTGTCAGCAGGTCTTAGTCTTGGCAAGGAAGGACCAATGGTACATATTGCGTGTTGCATTGGCAATATATTTTCTTATTTATTCCCTAAATATGGAAGAAATGAGGCCAAAAAGAGAGAGATATTGTCTGCTGCTGCCGCTGCAGGAGTCTCTGTTGCGTTTGGTGCTCCAATTGGTGGTGTGCTATTTAGTTTAGAGGAAGTCAGCTATTACTTTCCTTTAAAAACACTCTGGAGATCCTTCTTCTGTGCATTGGTTGCTGCTTTTATTTTGAGATCAATCAATCCCTTTGGAAATGAACATTCTGTTCTCTTTTATGTTGAATATAACAAACCTTGGATTTTCATTGAATTGGTTCCATTTATTGGTCTGGGTATTATTGGTGGTGTTATCGCAACATTGTTTATAAAAGCTAACTTGTATTGGTGCCGTTATCGGAAAACATCCAAACTAGGCCAGTATCCAGTTACAGAAGTCCTTGTGGTTGCTGTTGTCACTGCTGTCATTGCATACCCTAATCCGTATACCAGAATGAATACAAGCCAGTTGATCTATCTTTTATTTAGCCAATGTGGCATATCCAATTCTGATAGCCTTTGTGATTATAACCGCAATTTCACAGATGTTAACTCTGCAGCAATTGATATAGCTGCTGCTGGTTCAGAAGTCTACAATGCCATTTGGCTTCTTGTTCTGGCTTTAATTTTTAAGCTTGTTGCCACTGTATTTACCTTTGGTTTCAAGGCTCCTTGTGGCTTGTTCATTCCAAGTCTTTGCATTGGTGCAATAATGGGTCGAATTGTTGGGATTGGTGTGGAACAGTTGGCTTATAATTACCCACACATGTGGGTATTTAGTGGAGAATGCTCTACTGGTGATGATTGTATTACTCCAGGCTTATATGCTATGGTAGGGGCTGCTGCTGTTCTTGGAGGTGTCACTAGAATGACCGTGTCTTTAGTTGTGATCATGTTTGAATTAACTGGTGGTGTACGCTACATTGTTCCTCTTATGGCTGCTGCAATGGCGAGTAAATGGGTAGGAGATGCACTTGGCCGCCAGGGTGTGTATGATGCCCACATCGAACTCAATGGATACCCATTCTTGGATAGTAAAGAGGAATTTGCTCACACATCTCTTGCTGCAGATGTTATGCAACCCAAACGTAATGAAACGCTTAGTGTTCTGACTCAGGATTCCATGACTGTGGATGATGTTGAAAGTGTGCTTAAAGAGACTGAACACAATGGTTTTCCTGTGGTTATATCTCGTGAGTCTCAATATCTAGTTGGCTTTGTGCTGCGAAGAGATCTGAACCTTGCAATATCGAATGCAAAAAGAACATTAGATGGCATCTGTGGGCAGTCTCTCGTCTTGTTCAGCAATACTGCTCCTGTACAAACTTCTGGACCGCCTCCATTAAAGCTGAAGAAAATACTTGATATGGCCCCAATCACTATAACTGATCAGACACCTATGGAAACCGTAGTAGATATGTTCCGCAAATTAGGGTTAAGACAAACGTTGGTTACCCACAATGGGCGTTTACTTGGTGTCATTACTAAGAAAGATGTTTTGAGACATGTGAAGCAAATGGATAATGAAGATCCAAATTCAGTTCAGTTCAACTAGACTCAGTAGAGTTTTTACTCAATGCTTGTATGCCTTTTCCATTATAAATTGTTTATTTCTTTGTATTTGTCCATATCCTTTTACTGTACTCACTACAATGTTTTCTAATTTCTAAAACTTTTCCCTTGAGCTCTGTCTTCATTTCAGTTTTGTGTTCTTGTATATATACATAAATACATATAGTTTATAAAAATATCACTCTTACATTGGTATGAAGAAACTTAGAGTTTGAAGTAATAAACATAAACTGGTCATATAAGTGTCAATCGTGGGAGAGAATTGTAGCTAACAATTATTTTCTTGTTATTTTAGGCTTGCTGAGCAAAATCAGTGTTTCGTGTTTCCATTTTACAGCAATATTTTACTACTAAGGTTGTATGTATTACTATTTTAACTCAATTTTAGGTAATTTTGTTTATTAAAAGAATTTAAGAGAAAGTGGAAAATATCATTTTAAAGGTCATTATATGGAAGAATTTCAATTGTTGTTCCTCTCATATTTGGCCATGAAATAGAATAGATTATATGATATAGAATTCTGCAGATATATCTGTAATGTATGTGCATTGTATTTACAAATTAGTGGTAATGATTTATGTAGATTAATTAAGTAAAAAAATGTATTTCACTGGAAAAAAAGCCTGTCTTATTACTTCATTTTTATCTTCCTGTGATGTCTATATGCAGACTTGTGTTATGCAATAAAAATATTTAATTATTCTGTTCAAAAGTGATATGTATGTCAATCCACTCTAATTAGGATTATTTATGAATCATTAATACTAAGTTTCTACCTTACAAAAGTACTTACAAGCTTGCTCTATAATGCATATCCTCAAACAGTGGCATAGCTAGTCTTATTGAGGCCGTGCTGGAGACTTTTTTGGGCCCCCATTTTCAAGTTGCCCACAAGTATTTCATCTACAAGTGCTGATACGACCCTCCAGTTTTCATGTACTCTGTTCAAACTTGTGTTTATATGATTTTTGGATGCCATTTTGGGGTGAGGCACAGGGCAGACTACTGTCCTCTACTTTTTTGTTGTTGTTGCACCCTATTGGGGAGTCTTTACAAAGAACTAATACATTTGATGTGTCAGGGTAAAGCAATATTTTCCTAGAGTGCTTTGGAAAACAATTTGCAATATATTTATTACCCTACGAAACATATTCTTAGAAAGATTATAGTTATAATTTGTTGGCATCACATTCCACTTACTTTGTAAAGTTAGATGAATTATTACTATAAATTTATTAATATTCCATTCAATGTGCAAATATATTAAAGACAATCAATTTATGATTAAACACTAATATATTCCATAATCACTTGATGAACCATTGCGAATAAGTGATTTAATCAAGTGATTGTCTTTAATATATTTGCACTTGGAATAGAATATTAATAGATTATATAGACAATCAACATGAGTGACAAAATTTAAATATTACTTTTTATTTATTGTAGTGACACCACTGAATTCCCAAAGTAATTTGGCTTAAAGATAAATTGAACTGAACTTCTATGGGGGAGAAAGTCTTCCTGGTTACATGCTGGGAAATATTGATAAACATTGTGTAGTTCTGTTTTCATAATGGTTAGGCACAAATTATGTAATCTAAATTATTTTATTAAAGTACTAATAAGTGTTTCTTAAGGGTTACAATTCCTGCAACTCAACATTTTTGTGCTTTAATAATTGGTGCTAAAAGATGAACAAGTTTATCATTTTTTTAATGCTTCACAGCAATTGTGAAATCTTTACTTTAAAATATATTTGTATAAGCAACACACTTATTTGAATTGGGAAAATTATTAAATGAAGGAGATTTTTCTGAATACTTTAATTTGACAGCAATGTTCAGGACTGTTCTTTCATATTTTGGTGGCAGAAGTGGAAGAAACTTGCTGAAGTTTCTTTAGTGTAGTCCAAAGATGCTCTCATTAAATTACATATTGAAAGGGCCAGATCTTGTTTTTATTTTAAGAAAATATAGAACTGAATGAAATATACATTATTAGAGGGTGAATTACAGTAGTCGAACGATTCCTTTTAGCTGCTAAGTTGTACTAAGAAGTAAACATAACATAAGTTTCAGTTTAGCAGTTACTTGACGGCTAAATGTGATTTCAATCTGTTGTTTGCATTATATTGTTACTCAAAGATTGAAAAAAAATAGTAATGAACATGAAAAATCCAAAACTTGTTTATTTTGAATATAAATCAAAGGTAACCTTATGCATGTCAATAGCCACTTTGTTTCATTACTTCATCTATACTAGTCATGAAATTCTTTGTGACATGTTCCAAGGTAAAAATTGCTAATAAAACTGCAATGTCTAAATCAATGTCTTGCATTCTGTCCCATTGGAGGATTCTAGTGGAAAAGATACTTTCCGCGGATTTATATTGTGTGACCAAACAGATAGAACTGTGATCCAAGGAACATTAAAAATTTATGTAAACAGCTGGCTTACATTCAAAATCAAATTGTGGCCATATTTAATGTGTATTTCATAGTTACCCTTTATTGTTTACCCCACTTCAGATTTACATAACTATTGAAACATATTTGCTGATGAGACAACAATTACAATAGTGTTTCATTCTCGTTACTCTTGAAATTTGCTAGGTCATGTAGCTTAATCAGAACATTTTCATAGGATAATCAGAGTCAATCATTTTTGAAAGGATCTTGTAGCTAAGTAAAAACTATATAAATATTATAATCCTTTTTTACTCCCAGGTTTCCAAAATAAATACGTACACAAATTGAGAAAGTAATGAAATTTGTTACGCTATTTGGCAACAATTTTAAGAGTTTCAGATATTCACATGGGAAGTAACTTGGAAACTGTATATATTACATTAAAATGTAAATGATAAACAGAAGGTTAAATTTTTGAAAGAACTACAGATGCACCCTATTGATCAAGTTCTATTTTAAAGTAGCACCCAAATATTAACTTTCCAACACAGAAATTTACAAAATAAATGAGAGAATACAACACCTATAAGTAAAATAAGTACAAATCATTTAACATTAACAATTATGTATTATAACAACACATCTTAAAACACAATGTTTAGATTTTCAATTCCCTAATCTCTAATAAAGAAGAAATTTTAACAAAACATTAAAAATAGAAATAGTTTTCAAAGTCATTAAGAGGTCACTGTAATAAAATAATAAAAATGAAGTTTTGGAGAATATCACTTTAGAATTCATCCTCATCACAAACAACATCCTCCTGGGAGGTAGTATTATACTGCTGATGCAACCAAGCTGTAACTTTCTCCCTGTTCAATGATTCTTTTTCAGTCTCTTCAATGTCATCATCCCACTCTTCTAATATAATTGTAGAAAGAGCATCTTTATACTTTTTCAAATCCTTAATATCCCACTGCCACTCTTGTTTTGTTGTTTCAGGTGAGGAAAGTATTGGACATTTCACTGATTTCTGATTTATATTTGACAAACTTTCATACATTTTACTCATATCCCATCGTTCCGAAGCATGTAATGTTTCTTTACCAGCCTTGAGAAGACAAAAATCTGCTTCCTCATCTGAATGAAAGAGAGAATGAGAGAAGATTTCAGAGGTATGTATTTGAGTAAAAACAGATGTGTCTAAAGAACCAGAAGTGGAAACTGCAGTTACACCTGAAAGAGCTGGTGCTAATCGTGGTTTCAGAGAAGGATCTAGAAATTGTCCTTGGGCTTGATGCATGAGCAGTGACTCAATTTTTGATGGTAATTCTACAAGAGGATATGAATGGTCGGGAGTGCTGAAGGCAAGAACTGCATCACCTGGATAATGATTGGCAATGCAAGCAACTTCTTTGCCATTAGATGGTGACACAACGGCACTGTATAGAGGTGGATTTGTCATTCTATGAGACCACCTGTGAACAGCCGTTTCTAACATTCGAGCATCCATTAAAAGAAGACTCACATTAGTGCCTATGTATATAGCATTAGAATAACACTGACTTTCAAAATGAACAGATATTTCTTCATCTTCTTCAGCTCCACTGATACAACTAAGTTCTATTGAGTTTGCAAGACAAGAATTTCTCCTATCATACCATCTGAGAGATGAACGAGTTGCAACCACCAAATCAAATGGTGAGGATTTGGAATACCATAAACTATGCCACTTATCATGAGGCATATTATCACTAGAGAATGGGTTGAAAACAGGGATATTTTTTTCGGCCAAGTCCCAAAATGTAAGGGTAAAATCACAATTGATGGTACAAAGCTCATTGCGTACAGGTGAAATATCAAAACTTGTGAAAGGTTCCTCACTGTTAGTTTCAAAACACTTTTGAAGACAATCATCATTTCCTAAATGGGAAAACACTGTACAAGCATTTTTTTGACGCACACCAATCAAAGGAGAATTTTTTTTTCCAAGCACTTGAAAAATTTCTTTTCCATCACTTGGTGTGGCTCGAATAATACGATTATTATCCATTCTCCAAGAACCATCACTTTCAAGAGGTACCACACAAAGATTATATTTCTTCCCTCTTTCCACAAACAGGAGTAAGTAACCATCCTCATTACATACAGATTGAAGAGTTCCACCAGTGTAGTACCAATTATAGTGCCCGAAAAAGTAGGGGTCTGGATCACTTAAAGCAAATTTCATAAGTCTGGTTGTATCAGTTCGCATTTTAAGGTAATGGTCTTTACTTGATGTTCGAATGTGTTTTTCTAAACGCTCTAAATACGATGACACTGGACCCTTTGCAATAGTACCTTTTTTACAATTAAGATTACATATAAATGACATTTTATTCAATACAAATTTGGAAATGGGATCATATCCGTGCTTTGTATCTTCACGAATGTTTTTTGATGTAAAAAGTAACTTACTTTTCATAGACCCTAAAGAATAATACTCTTTAAATGCATCCTTTGAATCTTGGGAGCAGGGAAATGTATTTTGAAAAATTCTGTCATCATCATCATCATCCTCGTACTCTTCATTGTTATGTCTTAAATGAGACATCATAAACTGTGCAGAAATAGAATAGCAACTTGGCACTAAATATATCAAATAAAAACAAATTTCGCTGATTTTCTCAATATTCCCTCACTCAAGACTTTGCGGATAATCAGTTTTTTTCTGGTCAAAATTAAATTGAATAAGAATCAAACCACAGTAATGAAAACAACGATATTTTTCCCATTGCAGTTAATCATCACATAAATACTTAATTATAAATGCATCTTCAGTTATTACAGAAGCCTTTGCTGGTCCTGAAATTTCTAATCCATGAAGAAATAATAAATACACTAATATAAACCTACACTAATAAATATAACACGTACACATTTACTAGTTAATATAATGATTAGCATACTACGTTGATCACGTAATAAGCAACACACAGTCCACTTCCTTCACACAATACAGCAATGAGTTCTGTAGATTTAAATAGGGATACATGTGCACTAATATTCATAATACTAGTAGTATTAAGATTCCCACATGCCCCAAAGCTCCGCTCCGAAGGAGTGACCAGAACTGGACCAGGAGTGACTCCGAGACTCCGAGTGACTAACAGACTCACAAATGCTCACAAACTGGAGTGACTAGTCCAGAACAGGTCCAGAACTAGTCTGTGCCGAACAACTTCGAATGCTCCGAACTAGCCCGAACACTTCGAATTTTTTCTTCTCGCGTTTTGAAAACAAAAAGAACCGAAAAAGTGTTACCAACTTAACGATGTAAACGTACTACAGTGTGCTACAGTCAGCTGATTATGGTGACTATTTTGACAGGATATAAGTGTTGAGATTAACAGGTTCTGTTGTATTTGTAAAGTATTATATGAAACCGGCGAAATGTCGGCTATGTTAACAGCCGATTGGTGCCCTCTTGGCAGAGACACGTATTTCAGGTTAAGTATGAGATATTGTTAAACTATTGGACCAATATTTCTCTCTAACCTAATTTTTCAATCTTCACCCGTCGAGAAATACAATTTTTCCAAATCTTCCAAACACCCCGTTCAATGCTCTTTTATGTTTTTCTTTGCATGCAAATGTGACAGTTGTTTGTGTTCTCAGAAGATAACAACTCTTTATTTTCTAAACTGTATTTTATTAAACAGCTGAATTTGTTCCTTGATGCTCGATTCTTTTTCTTTCGCCTACATTTCGAACCCTTTTAATTGTTTTTTTAAATTATGTTGGACCCTATGTTCACTTTGTTGCTTACAATATACTTTAAATATTTTACTTCTTCTAGTTTATATGTGTATAGAGACACGAATTAGTTGACACATTTCAATTTTCTTTTTCATCAGCACTAACCATGGATATTTTTCAGCTAATAAAATATTACAAGTCTTTTCTTACCTGTTAGTGAATGTATTAATTGCGTTTTATTTTTATATTATATACTTTAAGTTTACAAAGATGAAGTTAATTTGCTTCCAGTTATGTACAGTTGAATCAATTATAAGTTCTATAGTGCAGTTGTTAGATGAATTTCTCATCTCGAACATTGTGATACGCTGTAAGACCTTATCATTGCATAACATTATCAATACTCGAAAGTTGTTACTTTTATTAAAAACAATTGTTTGATTGAAAATTGTTGAGGTTGAACAATAAAACTGAAGTTTAGAAAACAGAGGATGTCAGTTCTCACTCTTAATTATATAGGTTTAATATTGGCTTCATTTTTAGTTCTTACATGTACCATTTCACCTCTGAACCATGTTATTTTGCTTTTCTTTTGTTTTCTATCCAAAAAGATTCTTATTTAAGTTGCTAAAAATCACTCTTAATTTGTTTTGTTTATTGTGTATTTTAATTTCTGATGGTCCATATTTTCAATTGTGTGCTGACTTCTTGTTGTGTACCACAAATATATTTTTCTGTTCTTCATATTGGGTTTGTTCTGACAAGTTTTACTTCATGTTTACTTCATGAAGAGAAGGGGGGAGAAGGGAGGGGCGCAAAGTGTAAAAATCATGAAAGAAAATGTAGTCACACTTTTAAGTAAGTTTTTCAAGGAGGAGAAGGTGAGCTAATAAAAGATATCAAAATTCCTTTACAATCGTAATTATTTAAAAATATTAAATATTTATTATGATTTATTTAATGATGGTTCTAAATTACAATAATAATTCTGAGAACTCCATTTTTCTTTATTATGTACTGAAGCAAATTTTGCTTGCAAAGATAGGTAAATAAGACTATGACTTCTATGGTGCTGACGGTTTATCTGTGCCACGGTGTAATAAATCTTCCACTATGATCTGCAAGCATGTTTGAGTAGTAGAGTGAATCTAAAACAAGTTGCTGCTTCCCTTTCTTTTGTTTGTAACAGACTCAGAGATGAAACTTTCGGATGTTTTATGTTTTTAATTGCAACAATAAATCCATACTAATAGTTTGCTTCTAACATGTTGTTTCTGGTAGTCCACAATGAGCCATAGAAAAAAAAAGAATGTTGAAAGTGGATAAAATATGTCACAAATACTACTGTCCATGGTGTATTGTTACTTGAAAGAAAGTGAGTTTTTCAACTAAAACAGGATTAGAAATTTTGGAATAGCACATAAATTTGAAGTGTACATTCCAATAAGAGAATTCTGTGGCGGTTTTGAGTAAAAAAATGTTGAAAAGGTTGTAAATTTTTTAAAACAAACTTTTCTCAAAAGTTGTCGACATCAGTGCTCTTTATAGTGAACAATGAAGAAAGGGATGAGAGTGTTGAGTATAAAGCGATTGTATCATCCTAAGAAACTAACTTTCCGTTGATTCTAGAACCTCGTGGTGTGAGGTGTTCAGGAAGATAGTATGGTTAGTATTGTTTTTTAGCTCTCACAACTGTTACTACCATTATATGTCTAATCCTGGTTTTGTTTTTTATTTAAAAATTAATTTTTATTAAATGGAATGTCTAGTTTATTTAAAATTATTAACAACATTTAATGTTGGTCAATATTTTGTCAGTGATGGGAAATTGATGAAACTTAAATGCCACAAATGGTACTGTCTTATGTTGACAATGCATTGTGCTCCAAATAGCAAAACCTCAATTATCATTATCATATTGTAGATTTTACTGGTTGTAACATCAGGACCAGTGCAGTCTATAGATTGTGAAATATTAACATTTTCAAGCATTTTGCTAGCCGGAAATTCCTAAGGAGATTAAGGGTCGGGCCAGTCGCCGCCAAATAAGGAAAATACCCGCCACTAAGCCTTCCCGTTCATTATGTAGAGGCTGAACAGTTTCCATCTACTTCTGAAAATTGAGTAGGAATGCCCTCAGAAGAATATTGCAGAAGCGCGTGGCGAGTGTGAATGGAATATTTCCAGCGGATGTAGAGTGCTCAGTGCGTTAGCGAGGGCGTGATCACGTGACCTCCGCTTCTGTATATATTGGGAGGATTGAAGATCCTCAAGGTCCTTTCAGACTTTTCTGCGGAAGTGTTAGGAAGTACCCAGGTTATTTGAGATGTGACTTGGTTAGTGTTGGTCGTCAGACCACTGACATTGTTCTATTACATTGCTATTAGGCGCGAATGACGTAACTTGGAACAGTTAGTTATTTCGGGATAGCAACTTGTACATTTTTTAGATTCGGATAACCTGGGTTGATTTCCGAGTTAATTGATAACACCAGTATTTATATCTGTGTGTAATTGTTGCTTTCAGATAGCAATAACTCTGTAATAACAAATTCAAACTTGTATTTATGATTTGAGAGTTCGTTCAAATTTGTAAATACGCAGATTTCAATTTAACTTGTATTAAAGGAATATTTTATTGTTATTACACGTGTGTTTGATTACTTGGGGAAACCAAGCTGGTGGCAGCGAACTCTACCATAAAGGTTGTGGTTTATGGTGAATCCCGCTTCTACCCAAAAAATACCCACACTGCATTTGGGCTTGTGGTGTGGTGTAACAGTAATCATATGTAATCAGTGTAGGTATATTTTGTTTTTTAACATTGGAAAACAAAATTTAAAAAGTAATACAAACTTTTATGTAACATTTGTGACACATTTGCTGGAGTTTGTAAGATCATTGAACGGTCAAAAATGTAGAAAACTCATGATTGCAATGCATTATCTAATACTAGAGAAATAGTAAAAAGGTAGGGGAAATGAATGGCTGAGAAACAATGAGTTTCATTTTGAACTCTGGGTCCATTCTGCAGAGGGCCAAAGAGGCAACTTTTTTTAGATTCATACAGTAGCCTTTGGGAGAGAGGGGAAGCAGAATAATCTAATAAAAACATTGAAGATCGAAGTAAAAATAACAGATATTTTAGTTCATGCTTGTAAAGGAAGTGGTCCACATAAAAGCTAATATAATGGTACGATATTAAGATTATTTTATCCTGCATTGATAGATAAGTGGGCAAAAAAGACACGGAAATGTCTGTGGTTAGGCTAGTAGGAGGTATCTCATCGGCAGTGTAATTAGTTCCAGCAGATGGGCTCTTCGAAACTAATTTGATGAATGTTTGTCGTGTATGGGTGCCTTAAGAGTCCGTGACTCCAAGCATGTTATATTACCTGCTTTTCAGTCATGTTACTTGAAGTACTTGTTCTCGTCTGTCAGACATGTTTTGCTTAGAACGGGAATAGCAGCATGTCGGGCAGATAATGAACTAGTAGACAGTGACTGGTGTTGTCTACCGTCTAGAAACTTCACTTCAAAAGAAAGTGTATTTTAGCAGAAAAAGCAATAAAATATCTCTCTGTGAGACTGGCTTTTCGCACAACTACTCAACCAGGAATGGAAGCAGCAGTGGAGAGACAGGAAACGCTGTGCTGTAGCGTTCAGATGGCGTATGTTGCGCGCCTAATCTGGTAACGTTGAGATAATGTAGAGGGAACAACTTATTCGCGCCGCCGGGTTACCATTTGAGAGCAGCACTGTCACACAGTGTAGGGGGCTTTTTGGCGCTGGCCTTACTCTGCCGTGTGATTTTACTCTGCGAATGTTAACAGTGTCTACGAGTAAGCTAAGCAGCCGGTTACCCACGATACAGAAAACCATATGGAGGAAGCATTAAACGCGGAAGAACTCATCTATTGTTAAAAATTGATAAAAATATGTCGAAGTCATAATAATATTGTTTCTATATCTTTTTATTCCTTTCGTCTCAAAATGGAGTCCAGCTAAGGTTCAATGGAGTCGAAAATGTGTATGTAGGTAAAATGAATAAAACCCTTTGACTTTCTTGCTTGGTAATTGTAGAGCATTAAACAAACGACGTTTAATTTATCATCTTTTGATTTTCGTTAAGAAGGGTTTTTCTTAAATTACTTATAAAGTAAAAAAAAAAACAATTTTTGGTAGCCTGATTGTGATTTTTTTGAAGTAGAGAACGTACTAATTTTGTTATTGTCAGACTGTTGTTTTTCATAGCAGCGAGTAAACAAAAAGCCATTTGAATGGTCTTTTATGTATGTTAAAGAAGGTCCCGACGCATGTTTAGCGAGGAACTAAGTTTCCAGTTATTTAACGAATAATCGAATATTCCGAGTTTCGGGGGTCATGGTGTTACCTTCAACGAACTATATTTCTGTTAATATCGCATCTACAGAAATGAGAAAAACTACTATCTTTAATATTACTTTCATTTTTTGTTCCTACACATTTTTCGCTTACGTATGTTGTATTTTGAGTTATTTAAGTAAAAGGAATCCTCATACACTTTTTCTTGCTCAGAAACGTCTTAATTTAATGGTCCATATCTAAAAGCTACGAACGTTTCGTACAAAAGTATATAACTCATTGTTTAGAATTAATTTCTTAACGAAAGTCAAAAGATTTTATTCATTTATCTAGAGATAACAAAAATTCCGCAGTTAAGTGATAATTTGTCTCATCTATTAAAATGTTTAACATTAATGTTAATTTAGTCTGTAACGCGTCTGCTAGTCTTGGAAACAGGATTCCCAGTATTGAGACGTACGAATCCTTAGGAAAATAAAACAACTTGCAGTTGGGAACAGGACGGTACTTCCGAGAGGTAATTTTTTACCCAACAACTACAAGTGCCGCTCCCAGGCCGCTCATACAGCGCAGCACCACCACAGGGATCGGTAGGCAACGGGGAAGTGAGACAGTGAGCCGGCGCCAAAAAGCCCCCTACAGGTGCCACTTCCGCTCATCTCCACCAGATGTCAGCCACTTTGCGCGGCGGAGCGAATTGCCATTTCAAGCACTCAATAGAAGCGAGGGAATCAGGAACGATTCAACCCTAGCGACGAGGGTGTAGTGAGCGGGAGTATGAAAGGCGTCGACCCTGGTACACATTGAGCGCTCATTCAGCTTGGAAGTAAGTTCTGTTCAACTACTAAATAAAATACGCGAAATAACTTGAGACGTCCCTTTATTTTCTTATATACCTTGACCTGTAACCTGTATCCTGAGTTGCTGTTTACCCTAGAGACAATATAAGGAGTTACTTATACTTGAGCAAAACTCGGACATTTATAGCGCTACGGACAAGAGTTACGATCATAATTAAGATTTACCAAATAAATGGAATGGTAATAAAGTATGTTGAACTACTAACACTATGTTATCATTGAACGAATTCACGTTTCAACAAAATAGTGCGCTAAAAGGGTATAAGTCACTGACTGAAACCCTTCTAGCATTTGTCAAGTTTCATGAGCTTTTTCCTCCACTATAATGCATGTGACTGAAATATTTTTAGTAGAGAACTGTTAAGTTATCCTCCAAGATTTCGCTTCCACAGAGAACTGAATTTTCAGTTTTTTGACTCGGGCCCTTTTTAATATGTGCCGATTAGAGAAGAGGTTGTACGGTTGTATCAATTCTCATGCCAAGTGTTTAGACTGTCATTGCAACATTATCGTCACAATGCATAATAATGTATATTCTAGAAGCCTTCTTCCACATTTGAGGATACGCTCACCGTTTATTTATTTCTGTGTTTAATAAATTATCACCCCTTAACTCAACATATTGTCAACTCTTATTTACATGAGAATTGTTAAAGGAGAATTGTTATGTAAAATAAAATTTAAAGAAATGGAATAATAACGTTTAGAATTAAGAAATTTTTCTTAGTTATAAGAGAGTAAGAGGTACACAAAAGCCACGATAATGTCAATTATATTTATATAAAGGGATTTGGTAGTTTTTGTATGTAGTTCATGACGTACACACAAAAACTACCAAATCCCATTATGAATTCGGAGGTCAAGAACAAGATGGAGTATATTAATATAGTGTATGTAATTGTACTAATAATTACATACCATTTTGAGACGAATATTTATTGCTGCCGATCATAGAGTATTCATATATATCGTAAAAGATTGTACATTTCATAATTTAAAATACTCGGTGGATTCCCCTTCTCCCGGTAAACAATAGGATGCCCTTGATATATTTTAGTATTTTGAGCTTTGAATATTTATTATGCGAGCTTTTATCGAAAGTGTATTTCGATATTTTAAATACTTTTCGCAAAGATCGACATTTTTGACATTTAAAAATTTCGGTACGATTTTGTCGTAATCAATTTCTTCAGACGTTTTCCATTTTTCTCCAGTATGTTAACATTTCGTATCCGACTCGATAAACAGCGCACAAGCATCTAAGTTTTGATCGTATACGATACAAATAATGACTACCTGCCTAATAGATAGATGTTCCTTCTGTGTTTGGGAGGTAGTTTCATAACGCGGATCATAGTGTAGAAAAAACATGTTCGGACCAAAGTGTTAACAGATGCACAGTGGTTCAAGATCCCCAAAAGCTGGCCAAGGTGAGAAAAATAAAGTTGTTATATTTGATATTTTCAATGATATATGAAGTGATGTTTCAGGGACCAGAAAACAATGTCGGTTTGTGTATAGGTGCTATGGTGTGCACACAATTAATGAAAAATTAGGACGTCGCGTGGGTACAAATGCCACAAGTGATTAACGAAAACGATAGATCTCTTTAGATTCGTGTAAACAGTGTGATATTCGTCCAATTTCAAATTGGAAGGAAGACTTCATCTTAAAATAGCACGAGTAATCGAAATGTAGTTTTCAAAATATCAAAATCACTGGCAAATAGCGACAATTTGCAACAATTCATAACCGAAAAAATGACGAATTTCAAGAATAATTTTTACTTTCAAATACATGGAAGTAAAAAGTCCAGCATAGTTCTGCCTTATTAACATGCAGAATAGATCATACTATTATAAAAGTTGCTACCAATTTCCAGCTGCGACCCCTAGAGTTATGAATTAAAAATGTGAAACTTACGCATTATTATGAAGCAAGTTTATGGCGCTGTTCATCCGTTCTTAATCTGTTTGCTCTTGTAAATAAGAATATGGAGATGTTTACAAGTTTTTTTTATATTTAATGGAAGGTTCTCAACATATCATTTTTAAAGAAGAAAAAATATTAATATTTGCCTCAGAAAATTGCTAATAATATTAATAAGTCAGGAGTTGTATATTAATAAGTCAGGAGAATATTAATAAGTCCTTATACTACAATAATAATACCTTACACTAATAATTCCTTAAATATCTTATAATGAGTAGGACATACTTGAAATTAAAGAATTATTTTATTAATTAACCATAACAATTTATCCATTATAAATTGGTCCATTAACAATTTATCCAATGTAAAATAATGATTTAGTGCCTTTAGTTAGGAATCATGAATATCTTCCGTTCTCATTTCCATTTCTTTCTTCTCTTAAGCAATGGTTGCATCTTGAATACGAAGAAGACAGTCCTTATCTCCTTGTTAAGACCTGTCATCAGTTGACAATTTTCCCTTGCGCTCCCATGTCGTATGAGCCATCAATAAATCAGAAGAAGAGTGAAATCCAATGACAATTTATTCTTTGTGACTTGCGAGGGATGTCATGGTTAGTTATCGGCCACATCTCTCCCTCTCCTGAGTATAGTGCTGCATTTATCAGCACAGTTAGTTCCCGTCCCTTTCGTAGTCTGCTCGACTGATGTAGGGATGAGAATTTGACTTGTATCCGTTGAAACTATTCATATGTGTAGTTCAGATTATTTTTAGTGTTATCAACTTCAAAAAGTAATTATTTCAAAAGTAATTGCCAAAATAAAAAAAGTCATTTTTAACATTGTTTGGTGTCTAGCAGCTGCAAAAAATATAAATTGTTATTTTAGAACCTCTAATGAAAATATATTGACAACTCATTTAAAGTAGTTCAAAAAAGTAATATTTTTGTCTCTATTGTTTAAAAATAAATCATTTTTCGACAACTTGGATTCTTAATCCGCAACCTCAAAAACTGTAGGATACTAAATTTTAAGCAAATTGGATAACTTTTTCATCCCGTGTCCAGCTTCTCGGGATCCTGAACCACTGTGAGACGGTTCGACGTCCTCTCATCTCAGCGCCTGAACCACTTCCTTTCTTCGCATCTCCTTTTGTCAGCTTTGCACCAAGCGACAAAGATGTACTAAGTATAGCGGCTCCAAACCCTTCCGTGTTTTATTATTCCATCCTTGTATTTCTCCGTCTACTTTGGATCGTAAAACCTATTGCTACGCATCATCATTTATTCTTTTGGAAAGTTTATCACCACACTTATGCTTGAGACTTCAGGTAATGTTAGTAGCGAAGGTTGATCATTATAATAATATTCATATGACTGCAAATGGACAAATCTTAAGCGATGGAAGAATTTAAGGAAATACAATAAAATATACAAAAATACATATTACAGAGAACTAAATTTAAAAATTAATGATTAAACTAATATTTAAATATGAAAGCACGTGACCCTGAAAACAACTGAAAAATTAATGATTCCTCATTGCACATTTAACGGCGGATGATTTACCCCTTTAGTGCACTTCACTTTACATTTCCCTTTCCTCCTTTTCTGACTCACGCATTTCCCTCGTATCATCTCACTTCACTACCACTATCTTCACATCTACACTAACGTACCTCTTCTTCCAGAACATACCTAACCATCTGAATAGATGCAGGACTCGAAATCTTTTCCACAACCGATGCAGGCATTAAATTCCTGTGTAATCGTTCTATTGAGAAATGAGAGTTTTCCAAGTCTGTTTTTTGTTTCCTATTTCTAAATTTTAAAATATGAAATTTCCTACGTATCCGAGAATTATATTCCAATTTTTCCGTTATGTATGTGGCGCAATCGCCACCCACTGGTTGCAACGCGGACGCAACAGGACACTTTCTCCGGCCGCCCCTAAGCGTCGGCCTGGCCGGGGGCGGCGCACAGAACATCTGGGAGACACAAGGGCAGCGGAGCAGGAAGGCATCTGCCCTCCAGCGATTCCTCGCCTTGCCGCGCGCCTCTGTAGTTCGCTTAGAGTAATAGCAATAAACGATATCTCATGTGATAGAGTATCAGTATATCCCACATATATTATACGCGTGTTTATTTCTTTACGCTTTGAATAAATTGTCGAGCCTAGATCATTTTCTTCGATTTTCTAAAGATTCCAAAACTACGCAATCATTTAAATTCGATCTATAATTAATAAATGTGAGTCCTTTTTTCTGCATTCTTTCGAGGCCTTGTATTTGTCCTCTCCAATAAGGATCCCATTATTCGGTCGCGTATTCCATCACAGGTCTGACGAGAGAAATGTTAGAGAGTTTTCGTGTTTCAACTTTACATTTTTTTACTGAACGCATGACAAAGGAAGAAGAAAGAAGAGTAGATCTCATGGAGTCCGAGTATCCTATCGTCTTGTTACGTAATTTACGTGCTATACATTTATGATTTAGTATTATACTATAATGTACTATACGCGTTGTGGAATTTATAATTGGAATGTTTTTCCACTACAGGAAATTTGATTTATACTCGATGACCTGGCAGCATGAATTGCGTTTGGAAAACGTGTGTGTGGCAGCTGCTCCGTATGGTGGCCCGTTAGCAGTCGTACGTGACCGCAAGAAATTTGTACAGGTGCGTAGATATTGAATTACTTGGTACAGATTAATTGGGGAAAATTAAAATTAAAAAAACAAGGTCACACTCAACTTGTCGAAATGAATGTAAATACCTCTCATGCCTCCGTAGTTAGTGAAGTTTTCCAATGCAGAGGAAAATACGTTTTAACTCGTCTCTGGGTGATCAAGAGGCGACGCCCTCATAACATGTACATATAGTCATTGCTTACTTTAACCCTTCAGTCGGATCAACATTCTCTTGTGCGTTTCTGAAGAACATCCTTCTGATAGGAGTTTAGTGAGAATGGCTTATCTGAAAATTGTGATGATATGGCTGGTCTAACAAATTACACCTTGAAGGTCACTAGCCGAGTGAAGCTCAGAACAGTGGAGGAGAATCACGTCATAATACACAGATCTCTGTCAACTAAAATTCGAACTATATCCGTCTGGGAAACGGATGATCCGTCTGAAGAGTTAATACATCTGTAAACATGATCAACATTGGTGTTATGTGCTAGATGTAGGTTTCTCCGTGCCATAGTTATGTTCTCTACATTGCTAATATGAGGGTGGTTTAGGTTCAAGGCAGCGGTAAGCCTGTGATCGCCCTTTACTCGTCAGCGGGTAATCATCTGGGATCAGTAGCGTGGAGCGGCGGCCCGTTGGTGGCTGTGGCGTGGTCACAGTCTGAAGAACTCATATGCGTGCAGGCGGACTGCTCCGTGCTGCGTTACGATCTCTTTGGGAACTATCAGCACACCTTCTCCATGGCCAAGGTGAGTGAGATCTAAGATCATATTTCTTCTGCAGTCTGATGCAGTGACAAACTTTTTCTTTATACAAAATGCAGTGTTGAATACACGAAATCTGAACTTGTGCATATTAAATTAGATTTAAAAAATCTTTACTTTCCAATCATGTATGTGATGGATTCTTGTGAGAAAATTTGCCAATTTTCATGGTTTCGAGTCGTGGGTGTGGAATGTTAAGCAGCAGGACTCCGTTTTCTCAGTAATGTGAAAAATAATTTTTTTGTTACTAATGACGTAAAATTTGTGGAATTTACTTCTTTTTTGGGGCTTTTGGGTTCGCCAACAGCTAGGGGTTTAGTAACTTTGGGTTTAGCATATTAAGTTCAAAAACGAGTATAATATAGACTAGGCATAACTTAAAAAATATTCGTGAAACTTTTAATTTAAAATAAAAAACATACCATATAGAGCCTATGTCTGCTCAGTAGAGCGACTATATCTGGATGTGCAGTACTGTGACAGTGTATGAAAGTCGCCAAAATGTCAAAGGCACTTATTCAGCTCGTTAATTTACTCTATTTCTTCAGTTCACGATAGAGAAAGAACCACGTTAAGTTCCGACACCAGACTCTTTCTCTAATCCACTCTCTTGGTAACACTGATGTAGGACGAGGTAATCATTACCGAGCAAAATAAGCAGATAAAATTTAAAAAATGGAAGAGCATTCGCTTTTGATTCAATCGGTTCCTAATTTTTCAGTGTCACTACGTAAGGAATGCGTTTAAATGGATAAGTCGGGAAAAAACTCTTCAAAGCTCTCTTTATGAATTTCTTTAAAGCCCTGTGCAGAGCTGCTTTCTGAAGTTACCTCGACGTTGTCTTTCACGACCATGCGTCGACGGAACAGATTAGTGCACCACTCAATAGACCTCAATGTCCTGTTGGAACAGATTGTCGTCCGTTTACGTTGCGATGCTGCGGGAAAATGGTTACAAAAGCAACGGAGGCTTAGTGGGTATGGTTGAAACAGGAAGTAATAGGTTACTAATTGATTTTGCAAAGTACAATCCTTTGTTTGATATTCCCATCTGGGTGAGCCTATACGAGTGGAATTCGGCGGAACGTGATGCACCTCTTCGAGTAAATTTGTGATCGATCAATGGAGTACCCTTTTAGAATGAATCTTTAATGCTACCTTTCATTTTCAAGACCAAGTTTTTAGTTGGAAGCACGAAAATCTGTAGAGAATTCAATTCAAACTCCGATGACAATATCAAATATTGCTAGATACTATCATATGGTGTAATGAAGCATAATAACTAGACCTGGGCAGCATCTGGACATGGTGGCGTCAAGAAAAATTTAGCCCTGGTCGTCCAGCCAGCAGCTCAACGCTCTACCTAATAAGGCACGTTGACTCCTATGTATGAAAAGGAAAAAATAACAAGGTTTTCTTGCGCAGGATGGCAAAGAAGGCAGCGTGACAGAAGCACGTGCTTTCGCGTCGACCGGTGGCAGCGGTGTGGCGGTGCTCACCACTGCTGGGCGCTTCCTGTTGGTGCTCAGCGTCACTGATCCCAAGTTGCGCGCACTTCCCGCGCTGCCGGAGAGTGGCTCTGTGGACGCGTGGGCGGTGGTTCCCGAAGAGCGTGGTGCTCGTCTGCTCGTCGCCAGGGGCAGGGAGCTCTTCTGGCTCTCGGGAAGCGAAGTGCGCGCGGAACCTGTGGTAAGTGGTACTTTCGGTAAATGCGACGATCGGTGGTTTTGGGAACATTCCATCTACGCGAATTTCCTGTTAGTTTCGTTGGGAGTAAATACCATTACATTCGTTTGTGCATAAAGTGAGTGAAATTTATTGGTGAATCTTTCTAAGATTGGGGACAAAGTTACGTCGAAGTTGGTATCTAATAAATATTAACCATTACTTGAACATTTGTATTAATAGATGTTTTTGGGGAATGCTGCATGAATCGTCCTTCGTAACATATTCTGGTGAAAGTATACCCAGGAAAATTGGTGATAAGTTATTAATATGTTCAGCAAGATTTACCATGATGGTTTCGAGTATGTAAAGTGCTAAGAAATTAATATTCTTATTGAGTCTTCGTTAGTCTGTACGAGTTTTTATCACTAGATTTGCACTTAAAATTTATTACAATAATTATGAAATTTATTGTAGCATTAAATCCTGCACACTTCGAAAGTTGCTCTTTTATATCTTCATTTTTGCACCTTTTTTATGCTGAAGGACAATGATCTTATATAGATCGTAAGTGATTCAGATAAAACTTTTCTTATCTTAAATTCGACTACTATTAAAGTCTGTAATATAAAGAGCAATAAACGTTTTACGACGATTTAAACCTAAAGTCGAAACGTTGTGTACTTCAAAACACAAAATAAATGTTATTCGTCCTTACTAAGGTCGTAAATCTTGAATTATTTATTTATTTTACCTTCTCATCCGGCGTACTCGTAGTAAAGGTGTTAACACATTCTCTTCATAAGCACAAGGTCCAAGGAATGTGACCTGGAGTTTCTAAATTCATTTTTGCCAATATGGATGTCGATTTTCGCGGTAATCTTGGCAATATTTCCTATGGAAACATAAATTTCGTTTTGTCGCAATTTTGCTTTGATTTACACTTTATTTTTTCTCATTGTGATACAGTACTTCATTTACACCTTCATCTCAATGGATATTGTGTAAATTTGATCCAACATATTGCTCTCTCGATTTTTCAAATATGGAATTATGTATGTGGGAGGATTTATATGTATTTTCACAATATACGATCCCCTTAATTTTGTGGTAGACCGATTAACATTAAACTAAGCAAGAAAAACACTTACTACATTAACAAGTATTTATTTGGATTTTAGTAATACAACATTGTCGTGACAGCGGTCAGCTGACGCGACCGTTCAAAATCCGAACTGTCCTCTCACACACCCTAACCAGAACTTTCTCCTCACCCACATAAAACAGCTGCTGCCCCCGACCACGGTCGGCTGGCAGCCAATCTTACACCAACACACACACACTCGAACACCCGTACAGATTCTTTCTCACTAGTCTGTCAGAAAGCACGCACTCTCGCACCCTAGTAAACAGAGGCGACACAAAACAAATTTCCTCAACCCCCCCTTACGGGAATCTTCAGGGTGCGAAACAAACATTTCTACATGTATATCATAACCATGGATGTATCGTTCAGAATACTACAGGATTTTGCTTGAATTGCGGTGCAGAATGTTCCTGACATCAATATGAGTTCTGTGGTGGATATTGCTGTGTCTCTGGATGGCCGACATATCGCACTGTTGACTGATGGTGGTCGCTTGTGGATGGGGTCTGCCGACCTGCGACGGAAATACGCCGAGTACGACACGCAGATGCAAGGAAGGCCCCGACAGCTAGTGTGGTAAGTAATGTGAGCCACATAAATGTAATTATCAAGCAATTGGTCATGTTCCTGATAGGAAGACAGGTTTATATCACATGTTGAGTAATTGAAATATTACTGAAGGGTTATAGGAATGTTAGATACATTTCCTAAAATCCACGGGAAAGCTAAGGAATTTTGAAGAATTTTTAAAATTATCCATGGTATTCTAATTATTTTATATGGTATTTCAAGCTCTTTGCTTAAATCTTTGTGACACTTAACACCTCTCCCGCGCAGATTGTCAACATATTCCTTAGTTTTTATAGGTATTCCAACCGCTGTTATATCAACTTATTTAAATACTATGTATAACAGGCGACATTAAAACGATAGACTAATGTTAACAGTTTGTGTCGTATTATTTGACGTATGTGCACACATCGCTTCAAACACAGAGAACAAAACAAGCTACTTGAGAAATGTGTGTTCTTGTTCCAGGTGCGGGTCCGAGGCTGTGCTGGGTGCGTGGGGATCTCTGCTGTTGCTGATAGGGCGGCGCACACCCGTCGACACAATTTCCTACTCATATGATGCTCCCGTGCACTTAGTACCAGAGATGGACGGCGTTCGAGTGATCGGTGCGACGGTGCACGAGCTTCTACAACGCGTTCCAACCGTGGTGCAAGGCGTATTGCGCATAAACAGTACTAGTCCCGGAGCTTATCTGCTTGAGGCCTCCCGACAGTTTCAGGTACGTCAACAATTCCGTAATGACCTTCCTGTTCTCTGATTTTCGCGGAAACCTTATGTTCCGTGGAAGGGTCACCGGTTGGAAGAGTTAGGATGTGGTCATGATGCAGAAACAGACAACCAACGCCGATATGACGAGAGCGATGATAACATTCTTCTCATAAACATGTTCAAGTAATATTTTTTTCAAGACAAACATGATACCTAGTCCTAAGCCAACAATTAATTAAATTAATTTTTTGTTAATGAACTAGGTTTCCACAAAATAAGGTCGATCATTTTTAGGCCTCGATATAACTGAAAAAGATTGAAATCACTGCTCCATGAAGTGTAGGATAGTACACCTAGTCCAAAGTGGGCCGGGGCCCAGGGCGTAGTATTTAAGGATGGGACCAATTTTATCGGGACTTTTTATTATTGGAGTCTAGAAATTTAGAAGTTTCAAAACACTCAAATTTACAACCAGGGAATTTTAACAATTTGATGTAATCAACAAACGAGAACCCTTTGAGTGGAAAGAGATAGTTAACGTTTTTTCTGAAGAATTTTAATAAAGTTTTCTCCTTTCTATTTTCTTCTTCTTCTTCACCTAAAAAATGATCGTGGGACAGTGGCTTTTAAAATATGCCAACTTCTATATCATACGTCAAGTAAACGATTTCATTATTTTCCAATCATAGGGCTGTAATAACCTTGATGTTGGCGAGCCCTAAAACCCGAATTTAAAAAATATCCAATCACATTAGATTTCTAGTTTTCTCAGGAAATAGTAGCTTAATGTACGAGTGTTTGAAAATTCCACGTCTCAGAATACAATCCTTAGAAATGTATTCTATGCATGGCGGACCTCTAGAATCTGCATGTTATTTGCGCATGACTTCCTTTAGCCATTGCCTACATTGGATTGTGGTGGTGTCCACACTACTGGTATGGCGTACTATATGATGGAAGTATAAACCAGTCTCACGCAGCCCCAGGATGCTACCCCTCTGGAACGTGTTTAACTACTTGTACTGAGTTTAAACAGCTTGCCGAGGTGTAGTGCACTTGAAGGTCATGTTGTCGGAATGATACCCGACGTACTAACAGGTACATGCATTGGGAGTCATTTTACACCGTTCATTAGGAACAACCTCTCTCACTTCCTACTGGACAACTAGTACCGAACGTGAAAATGTCATCATGCTCAAATTATATTCTACACACTTGGCGATGAGTTTGCAATAAGATTTCAGATTCGCTGTTTACAATGTTTGATAATGAACCCTAGTGTTAGACGATTTGCTGCTTCCCGATGTACGACGCCTCAAGCGGCTGCTTGTGTTGCTTGTGCCTGGGATCAGATATGTTGATTCCATGTTTACTTCCATTTTCCCCTTATTTATAGTGATGAGCTACTACCATAAAAGATACTCTTATTCGTTGTTTTTTTGCAGCTGCAGATCACTTTGTAAGTTCATGTAATGACATAAATTGATTTGAGGTGGTACAATTTTGTCTAGATGCAATTCTTTGTAGATGATTTTACCTCCCGTGTGCTTTCATAAGGTGAAAGGTGTGAAACAAATTTTTACCTACAGTAATAAATTAATTGACATATAACTCCACTATTGTTGTTTCTTATGCTTGTTCAGTAAGCCTCTCCCTGTCTCAGCTTTTTATCTGTCATGATAGTTATTTTGACAATTATCTCAGTGAATATAGAACAATCCAATTACAAAGAAATTCTTTTACGAAATATGTGTCAGACACATAAATGTGATATACTTTGCGTACAAGAAACCCTTAAAAATATGTACAACAACCTCAGTGTTCCCATGATGCTAATTGTGGAAAGACCAAATGCATAGTGTGGTAGTGATGTCTTTGCCAAGCCTGATATCAAAATAGAGTCTGTATCAATAACAGAAGAATGCGATTTTGAAATTATCACCGTAGAACTGAGCAACTGTACAATCACATGTGTACAAACTCCCAAAAACGGCTTTTGCCTTTAAACCCCCAATGAATCTCGAATGGGATAAATATCATTATTGGCGACTTGATATTATTGATCATTATGGACAGCCACAGTCTTGTGTGGGGATATACCCAAGGAGATAAAGACGGGGAATCTCTGTTAGGATGGACAGTGTCGTCGATGTGAGCCGGTCCACGTCCTGACGGTGGAATACAGAGAAGGCTCTCAAGTATTTCTTTCTTTGTACTTTTCTTTTCTAATTACCTACTTTTTCACTTTCATCGCTTTCACCTTCCTTACTGGCCTTCTTTGTGTGCTGAACGCTCACCCATGTGTTTGCCGTGCATGGCGACCCGTGTCGAAGGGAATTGGAATCCTGGTGAGTTGAGGAACTTCTGCGTGCACTCTTAGATGCGCCCCAATACGCTCGCTGTGGCCTCGGCCTCTTCTAGACGGGCGCTCAGGGCTAGCCCACCCCCGATCAATCGGCTCGGACTAGGTCTTCGACTGAATTTCAGGGTGAGAGGGGGCACGCAGGGGGTCCTTCTCGCTGGTCGGTGGCGATGGAGCAACCTTGCTTAAAGAACCCTGTGTGCCCCCGCTATATCCCCGTGTCAACCCTGGCACCCCAGTGGGGTGTCCCCTCGTTGGACTCCGTGGTGGGTGGGGAACACAGGGATGAAATTAAAAAACATTCACATGGAAACTAAAGCTCCCCCTCCCCCCTTTTGCCCTCTTCCTCTAGGAAGAGGAGATTTGTTTCAGCAACTGTCGATTTGAACAGTTTTTTTTGCAAGGAAAGCGACCGGCCGACTACACCTCGCTTCCTTATAATGACTTGTATTGAAAAAGGTAAGTCTGTAAGTGCGGTCCGTCTTGCTAAAGCAATTGACATGGAAATGGGAAAAATGCAGTCTGTCGTGCGCCAGCGGAACGGAGAAATTCTGCTGGAGGCACGTACAGACAAGCAAATTGAATCTGTAAGATCGTTAAATGAAATTGCCGGACTAAAGATAAAGGTAGCAACTCACCCCAGCTTGAACTTGTGCAAAGGAGTGGTTAACCACGATGATTTTGCACAAGAATATGATGAAGACCTTAAAGAATTTTTTCAGCCGGGTGTCGTTAATATTCACAGAGTCAAAAGGAAGGTGCAGGGGAAGCTCGTCCCCTCTTCCACCTTGATTCTAACCTTCGATCGGCCCTCTTTGCCAGAGAGCATTTCTGTGGGTTCTACACCCTGCGTGTTCGCCAATATGAGCCGAGTCCTCTCCGCTGCTTCAAGTGTCAGAGATTAGGTCACACATTGGACCGCTGTAAGTCATCTAGCGAAATATGCGTTATTTGCGGTAAACCGTCGCACGAGTCTCCGTGTTCTTCGCGTCCATGCTGTGTAAATTGTCAGGAAAACCATCCTTCCAATTCAAACACATACCTTAAATATCTGATGGAGAGGGACATCCAGAGAATCCGCGTTACGGATAAGGTGTCTTTTCCCGAGGCCAGGCGTCGGTATCTGATTAAGAATCCGGTCGCAATAACATAATCTTTTGCAGCAGCGGTCAGCGCGAAGAAACCACCTACAGCTTCCTTTAGCTGTCAGGTGGATTTCGAAGATACCCAGAAACCACCGGTTTGCAACTCTGGAACTCAGGCCAATTTTGACGACTCTTCCGCCTTGAGTTCCTGGGGTGTAAGATAATTATACCTACAAAGTATAAGCTTACACCAAAACGAACATCTATGTCTACCTGTATTTCAATATCTACTTCCGTTTCGACTTCCACGACCACCGAGAAACCGCATTCTGCTGTTAATCGATCCCCCCGACGTCCATCTAGGGATCGTTCTCGGCAGAGACCTTCCATCAAAAACACGTCTCGAAAACCTGACTCAATAAAGTCAGGCCCAAATGTTGTATCAAGTCGCCGTCGCTCAAGAAGCAGAAATGGTGGACTTGTTATGTCCACATGCGATCATTCTAGCAGTGATCACGGAGACTCTCCTGGGGAGGAGACCACAGCAGGGTCTGACTTTAAAGTCATCTACCAAAAGAAATCAAAGCATCGAAGAAAGAGCAGATAAACTCCGGACCTTGGCTCTTCTTTCCTGGAATCTGAACGGCATTCATGTCCGTTTCTTTTCACCTTCGTGGCTATACCTGTTATAGGGCGGACTTAGAAGACGGCCTGCGGGCACACGGCGGAGTCGCTGTGCTCGTAGGCGCTTCAGTCTACACCAAAGAAGTCACTATATCAAGCGTCTTTCAGACCGTATGTATGATGGTGAGCCTACCATCCCTTACATTTACGGTTTGTAATATTTATATCCCCCCGGACAGTCATTCACGAAGAAAGATCTTGCCGGTCTGATGGACCAGTTGCCTTCCCCATTTTTTATCGTCGAGGATTTCAATGCCCATAACTCAATGTTGGGTTCATCATACAACTGCCCAAAGGGCGATATTATTGCAAAACTGTTAGCCGAGATATAGTGCTCCTTAACACAGGCCACTCCACCCATTTCTGAACAGCTTCCCGGACTTTCTCGGTCCAGGATTTAGCCATCTGTAGTTCCTCTCTTTCCTCACTCTTAGACTGGACAGTTCTTGATGATCTGTATGGGAGTGACCACTACGCGATTCTTATACATTTCAACGCCTTCTGCCCCTCTCAGTGGATTTTGAAAAAAGCAGACTGGGATGTGTTTAAACGCAACATCAATCTTTGCGATGAGCCTTTCACCAATGTGGATGCTATGGCAACCCATTTCATCAACGCGGTTTTAAAAGCCGCTGACGTTGCCATCCCAAAATCATCACGTAATCCAAGACATTGCCCTGTTCCATGGTGGAATTCGGATTGCGCAAAGGCGGTCAGCGCTAGAAAGAAAGCTTTAGCGCGACTTACTAAGTATCCCACTGTTGATAATCTCATTGAGTTTAAAAGGTGCATAGCCAGATCTAAACGAACTCTTCGAGAAAGTATGTCGTCCTCCTGGAAGGTTTACATTTCATCTCTTATAAGCCGTACTCCATCATCAGTCGTATGGCAGAGAGTTCGGAAGATCCATGGTACGTGGTCCTCATTTTCCATCCCTGGTCTCAATATAAATGGACGGGTCGAAACTTCTCCTGAAGTCTCCGCAGAGGAACTTGCATCGCACTATGAAATAGTCTCTAACTCCTCCGGTTTTTCTCCAACGTTTCTTCAACAGAAAGCTCGCGCGGAAAAGTGTTGTTTGGATTTCTCCAGTTGCAGAGACGAGGAATATAACATTCCTTTTTCTATGACGGAGCTGACCTCTGCCCTTGCGTCTTTGAATGATTCAGCCCCTGGTCCTGATCAAATACATAATGCGATGCTAAAACATCTTCCAGAGATAGGCATAAAATTCCTTCTGAAGTTATATAAGTCTATTTGGAATGAGCATACCGTCCCTGTTCAATGGCGTGAGGCCATAATTCCGAAGGAGGGAAAAGATCGTTCGAACCCGTCACACTTTCGATCGATTTCTCTGACAAGCTGCGTGTGCAAATTGTTAGAAAGAATGATAAATCGTCGCCTTGTTTGGTCTTTGGAATCTTGAAACTTTCTGTCCACTATCCAATGTGGTTTCAGAAAACAGCGGTCAACGCTAGACCACCTAGTTGCGTTGCCATCTACCATCTCATCAGCTTTTGTATTAAGGGAACACATCGTGGCTATCGTTTTTGACTTGGACAAGGCTTATGATACAACCTGGAGATACGGAAACTTACGCACATTGCATACGTGGGGATTCCTGGGTCTCACATTCTACCGCACACTAACTTGGCGCAATCACATCCGAAAACTACAATCCCGTTGTAATTCTTCATTCAACTTCCTTCGCTGCTTAAGCGCATCATCATGGGGCGCAGACCGCACTTGCCTTCTTCGTCTGTATAGAAGTCTCGTTCGGTCTGTATTAGATTATGGCAATATTGTATACGCCTCCGCATCACAGTCGACACTAAGGACCATAACAGTATCCATCATGCAGGAGTCCGCATTGCAACTGGCGCTTTCCGCACTAGTCGAATAGAATGCTTATTAGTAGACGCTGGCGAACCCTATCTTAACAAGAAACGTGACATTCTACTTACGGAGTGAAACTGATGGGGATTTCAAATCACCCCACTCGGCAACACCTACATTCCCCGAAATTTATTTCATCTTACGCTGCAAGACCTTCGTTACCCCGCCCAGCGGGTGTTCGTTTTCAAGAACTGCTAGAGGAAAACGTCATCACACTACCTCCCCCAGTGAAATATCCACACTCTCGCACACCACCTTGGTCCTTCATGCAACCAACCATGGACTTTCGGTTGTCTAAACTTTCAAAGCAAGATACTCCAGCTGTTGTGTACCAACAACACTTTGGAGAACTCAAAAGCCTGTATTTGGATCATATGTTCATATACACTGATGGCTCAGCAATGAATAATTCCGTTGGTGCTGCTTTCCACCCGTTCTTTTCGCCTCCATTCCTTTTGCAGCGTGTACACTGCTGATAAATTTGCAATCCTTGAGGCGCTGAAGTTCATTCAGCTATCTTCAATACGGCGTGTGGTTCTATGCAGTGACTCTATTAGTGCTCTGTGGTCAGTGTCTTCACTGTACACTTCTGACACCCTTACGCTGACAATTCAGAATTGAATAAGCCATCTAGTGTCTAAATATTTTGAAATAGTTCTTTGTTGGGTTCCTGGGCACGTGGGTATTATGCGTAATGAAGACGCTAATGAGGCAGCGAAGTGGGGAACACAGAGGACAGTCCTTGACCTCTTATCTGTTCCTACATCAGATTCAAATGTTGCAATAAGATCGTCTCTTCTTGGGACATGGGAAACCGAATGGCAAACTCGCGCCTTCAAGCTGAAGAAGGGAAAAGACTCCGTTAAGACCTGGGTGTCATCATCCCATGCGAACAGACGAAATAATCCTTACACGCCTTCGTATTGGCCACTGCTATCTTACCCATGGGCATCTCTTACGCGGTGAACCTCCCCCCGTCTGTGAAACTTGTGGAACACTGTCTTCTGGAGTGTCTCAAATTTAGTACCAGTCGACGGCGACACAATCTACCGAACAGTTTGAACGTTATGTTGGGACAAAATGAACCAATTTTAATGCGCGTTTTTAGATTCCTTCTGGAATTCGGCCTCTGGAATATTATCTGATCTATCTTCGTATATTTTTCCTCAAATCCATAAACGAAACAGGGCTCCTCCCACAAGTTCTCGGGAGGGTTAGGATTTGAATTTTATTTTCTCCTTTTTTTAAATTTACTTTTTTCTCTCGAAATTTATTCTTTTCTTTATTTTCGATTTTTAGATGGCTTTCATGTTTCCTTTTTTCTATTTTGATATATCTTTGGATCTATTGTAACTCAGGAGGGTTTTTAGTGGGTATGGTCGAGTCATTCTGCGAGCCCTACACGGGGGAGAGTCATGTTGGGTCTCCTTAGTGCGTAACTGCATTTTCCCTACCTGTACGAAATTTTAGGGCTCCAATGACCTTTGATGTCGACATGAGCCGTAAAGCCCCACAAAAAAATGGACAGAATCTCAAATCATCTCTATTTTATGAAAGTAACTACCTTCGTCTTTCAACATTGGAAGGTGGCAATGTGTTAAGCAAATGTGTTCACCAATCCCTAATTCACTACTCTGACCAATACTGTGTAAAATAATGACTGCAGTACACCCCCAGAGAACCCGATTTAGACGTAGGTATAATTTTAAGAAAGTAAACTGGTCCAGTTTCACAAAATGGTGGATAAATGGTCACAGACATCAAACCGAACCCTATACAATGAAAAGTTCATAGAAGCCATTAAAATTTTCTCTACAGCACCATCCCTAGAGGATGCAGGACAAATTACATACAAAGCCTTAACCAAGAAACCATTAACCTTTTGGAGGAATACTATGCCCTCTTTGAAGAAAACCTCTTTAATCAAGAAACTTTGACAAAAGCAAACAAGTGACATGTTCCATATCTGAATCAAGACGAGAACAATGGAGGAAACTAATATGGGGAGAAGCAGTCAAAATCATGGAGACTCTTACGAAGGCTCACAAACGAACCCACCAATTCATCGACTGACCCAAGTGTCAGACAGAACAAATTGCCAACCAGCTGCTAGAAAGTGGGAAGATCATCAGAGCCTAGAAATATAAAAAGAAAAACTAGCAGAGACATATACAACAATAAATCAGCAGCCTCTTTAAACCAATAACCCTTTATGAACTCAACAAGGTAATAAAAGATTGTAAGAATGGAAAAGCAACACCTCAATGACATTAGAGTTGATCAAATCAAAACGTTGGGGAAGACGACAAGAAAGTGGCTGGTGAACCTTATATACAGATATATGCACACGAATAATCTACCAAAACTGTGGAAGAAAACACGAATTATAGCCATCTTAAAACCAGGAAAGGTGAAAAACGACCCTCAGAACTACAGACCCATCTCGCTTCTCTGCCACCTTTATAAAGTCTTTGAGAGGATTCTGCTCCAGACTTGCTGACGTTATCGACCCGGGTCTAATAGCTGACTTCCGTGCAGGTAAAAGCTGTACAGCTCAGATCCTGAAGTTAATACAACATGTAGAGAATGGATTTTTAAAAATAAAAATTTCTGCAGCCATTTTTTTATTTCATCGCGTCATACGACACCGTTAACCATAGCTTACTGCTAGACCAGTTATACCACCAAACTCAAGATTAAAATTTTACCCGAATAGTTGAAAATTTACTTCGGAATAGAAGAGTCTTTGTAGAATTCCAGGGACGTAAAAGCCAGTGGAATATTCAGAAAAATGGGCTTCCCCGTAGTAGTGTGTTGGCTCCGCTGCTTTTCAACGTCTACACCAATAACCAGCCATTACTAAAGGGACGGAAAATTTCATTTACGCAGACGATCGCACTATCACTATCCAAGCAGATAAGTTTGAAACAATTGAAAAGAAGCTATCGAACGCGTTAAAGGAACTCTCTAAGTACGAAGCGAATCAACTTTGACCAAATCCCGCAAAGACCCAAGTATGCGCTTTCCTTGTGAAGAACATATATGCCTCCCGAAAACTACATGTTGAATTGGAAGGCACACAGTTGCAGCATTGATCAACACCAAAATATTTAGGAGTGACTCTGGATTGAGCCTTTATAAAACACATTGCCAGGTCACCAAATAAAAAGTTACTGCCCGAAACAACTTCATAAGAAAACTGACAGGAACAACATGGTGTGCACAGGCATCAATACTTAAGTCAAGTAGTTTAGCCTTGTGCTACTCTGTCGCAGAATATGCCTGCTCACATCTAGCCACGCCAAGCTTGTAGATATTGCTTTAAGCGAGACTTGTCGCATTTTAACAGGTTGCTTGAGACCAACTCCGCTAGAAAAACTGTATTGCTTGGCGCCACCTGATATCTGCCGAGAGGTGTCTACCAGAAATGAAAAACAATGCAATAACATCAAAAGTCTACACCGTATACGGACAGCAGCCAACTCCACACCGCCTGAAATCTAGTAAGAGTTTCCTCCACGTGACAGATGACAGAGTCAGTTCATCAGACAAGGCTAAAAATTTTGCTATCACTTAATAAACACCTTCGAGACTGTATATTGCTGTCTAAGGTCCTTCCACCCCCGCATGAAGAGGACTGGTCGACCTGGAGATCCATAAACAGAATTCGAACGGGAGTCGCCAGGTCGAGAGTGAATAGGAAGAAATGGGACTTTCCTTGCGAAACTTCAGCTTGTGATTGTGGCGAGATGCAAATCACTGCCTACCTTCTTGAGTACCGACTTGCCCCACCGGTCTGCAGTGTACAGGATGTGATGGAAGCAACTGAAAATACCCGTGAGGTGGCTAGATTCTGGTCTAAATATGTATGAACATTGCGTATACATGAGTGTTGTTCCTTTCTTCTTATTTTTTTTATTAGTTAGATGCTTCTGACACGATTGTAATGTAATGATCGTTTCAGTACTAGTGAATCCAGTATTCAATTTATTACGTACTCCGGCCCATCATTTCCGGAGTAACTAGAAGACAGAACCAGTTTGTCTTGCGGGTGTCAGAAAAATCTGGTTTAGACTGCACTTTATCAGGTCGAACTAGTTTATCCCGATTTCATTAAGTTAAACTAGTTTGTCCTGGTTAATTTTAGTATACACCAGTTCATCCTGTTCATATTAAGGATAAAATAGTATTTCCTAGTTTTTACAAGCTTTTTTAAAAAAATTGCTTTGTTCCTGTATATGTTGTCTTTCCGTTTAAAAAATAGTATATGATTTTCGGCCATTTTCAAGTTTCCGATCAATTAAAATTTTACAGATATGTGTGTTATGTAGATAGTTATGAACCAGTGCACGAAAACCTACCTCTAAAGGGGGTATGTATGTACAAGTGTATTCCCACCATAATTCTAGAGTGTCTACAGTAGTTTGAATCGAATGACGGATGACTATCTGACAAGTACTGTGGGGATAAGACAACCCTGGTACCCGAAGGGACGAGCTGCGAAGGGCTGATATGCAAGAATATTACAAAAAACTGATATTACATTGGAAACCATAGTTTGCAGAGGCCATTGCGATGGATGAGAACGCCCCCAAGTTACGCTGAGTTCACATTCTGTTCACATGGGAGATAAAATGCCTTTTACACCCAGGCACCAGGGAGCAGAAATGCGGTGACAGGTAAAATTAAAAAAAGCGACCGTTATTGAATACGTCAGTATTGAGACCGCTGAAGAGAAGAGTGACAATCTCAATTGAACTTTAGCCCACAGTCAACCACCACAAGGAATTTACACACTTTTGGCTATTGTGTTAAAAGATGCTGCAATCTAAAAATAATTAAAAAAATGACCGATATATGTGCTGAGATCATTTTCATGGCCTCTGACGCCCATAGTGATGGAGAGAATTGAATAAGAAAGAAGTATGTAGAAAGCGGAGAAAACTACAAAGGGGGAAAAGGCGTGGTATGGATACAAAAGAGTTGCTACACTGTTACAAGGATTTGAAAATGAGCTTTAAAGAAACAATACAACAAATAAAAAGAGAGCTGGGAAAATATGTGAGAACAGCATTTCAAATGTCGATATGGGGAATACCGTTTTTGTTGAGTACAAATAGGATACGACGAAAAGAAATATGGGTGTCACTGCAATGTAAGGGAGGGGAGCACACAAAGACTTGGAAAGATCTTGGTGAATATTTACTAAAATATATCTATCCAACAGAAAGAGAGGAGACATGGAATATGGAGAGTGGAATAAAAAAGAGATGAAGGAAATAACCGAGAGTGAAATAAGGCAAGTCGTCAAAAGATTAAAAACAAAGAAAGCGCCCGGATATGACAATATTACACACGATATGGTACAAGGAACAATAAATAAGACGATAAACTACCTTACGGACATATACAATGAGTGTTTGCGGCAGAGGAAATATCCTGAATGTTGGAAAATAGCAGAGCTAAAATTTTTCTTGAAAGGAAAGGACAGACCAGCAAATAAACCTACGTCTTATCGACCTATTCCACTTCTTCCCACATATCGTAAAATATTGGATCGGATAAACGAAAAGAATCTAGACATATTTATCAGAAAAGGGAAACATGCTTCGGCACCAGCTTGGATTTGTGCCAGGAAACAGTACTAGCGATGCACTAGAAAAATTAATGAAACAAATAAAAACGAGATGAATATGTAGAGAGACGAGGAGAAAGAATAATACAAAAGACCACACGCGGCTGCCTCAAGACTCGTCAAGCGGACCAATATTTTGGAACGTGGTATTGGATGATGTGCTGTGGGAAATAGATAAAATAGGAGTTAAATTCATTGCCTACGCGAATGATATAGTATTTTTTGGAAACTCGCGAAGAAGTGTACAAATAGAAACCCGAATAGCTGTAGATATATATGTTGGACGGTTTGCGCGAAAAATGGATTAGAATTATCAGCTGAAAAAAGTAGAAACAAATGGTTTGTGCATGCCAAACAGAATAGATGAAATCCAATAATTAAAATAAATGGGACAAAGTTGCAAGTGGTCACCAAGCAATGCTATCTGGGTGTGATAATTGACTAAAGGTTAAGGTTTGAAGAACATCTAGCATATGTGACTCAGCGAGTAAGAATAATTTTATTCAGTATGATGGTGTGGGGCTGATGTCTTGAAAGGACCTAAGAATATTATAATAGCGGGGATAAGACCAGTACTAACATATGGTTGTCAAATATAGGCCGAACAAGCAATTCTAATTACATTCGAAAAGAAACTAAGAGCGATAGAGGATATGTTTTCAACAAATGACAGGATGCTACTGTACTGTATCGATGTAACCGATGCATGTAGTGGTGATGATGAATGTAGAGTAATGCCAATCGATTTACACAACAAAAAGGTTAAATACAGACACATACTAAATAATTATAAACGAGAAAAGAGTTTCAGATGTAAACAAAACAGGAAGAAAAATGATGCATGCTTTAATCACAGGGTGGATAATACGGTGGCACATAAGCATAAATGGTAGGCAAACTTATGAATATATCCAACAGGTTACATTTGTACGAAAACAAAAACAAAAATGGTTCAACCCTACTAGGAGCATAATAGGATTTATAACGGGACATGGCAACTTCTGTGAATACTTGAGAAAAATGAAGAGAACAGATGGAGAGTGCATATGTAAAAAAGGGAGTGAAACCAAAACATGTGTTGTGGGAATGCGAAAACTATGGCAAAGAAAGGGCAGAGTATTGACGGAACTAGATTAGATTATAGTACAGATGAGCCTAGCTAGAAGAGCCCCACACGTAGACCTAAAAGGCCCGTTGTACCCCGTAATAGTTAGATATATTCCAATCCCAGGACCTCGCTAAAGGACACCAAAGATTGAATTTTAACCTTCCTGATATCCTTTAGGTTCGGGAAACATGAACCTAGATAACGGTATCTGATTTGGGCAAGAGGTTTGCACAAACGGAGTACATGCGCGGAGGTTTGCTCCATACCGCATCTCCTACCCATTGGTTTCTCACTGATCCCCATAATGTGTAAATGTCTCCGTAGGGTACAGTAACCTCTTAGTGAAACTGCTACTTTCCTTATACTACCCCTACCCAAGTTTAGTAGGACCTCCTTATATTCTTGGCTTCGTCCAGCAATTAACTCGCGGACCTGTCTAGCTATATTCTGTGACTTCCAGATGGTGAGGTGTTGTTGGTGTGTCCAATTGACAACCTCCAGCCTCACCTTTCGTAGAGATATTCCAAAGATGGGTTCCGGGTCTACAAAGTGTCCCCTAGATCTCAACTTTGCCAGTTCGTCTCCCTTTTCATTTCCCCTAATTCCCATACGTCCAGGAGCCCACCATGGTAACTGGGTTTCGTTCACAGAGTACGTCTAGCATCCAGTGGCATTGCCACACAAGTTTGGATGTTGTTCTATAGTGCCCTTAGTGTTGCTTGGCTGTCGCTGCATATATTATTGCGGCCACTAAGTCCAGACATATTTTGTATGTAATTAACACAGATCAGTATAGCGAATATTTCTACCTGGAAAACTGTGGTGTATCCCTCTAAAGAGAGGTGGAGCCTTGTATTGGGCCCCCAGCTACCGGCACCAGTTCCCGCTTCCGTCCGTGATCCATCCGTAAACCAAACGTGGTCCCCAGTCCATCACGACGCCCGTGACTCATTCCTCTCTCATGGGGATCACCACGGAAAATTTGTAAACTAAATTATATCCGGGTCCTATCAGGTCCCCAATCATTCCTGCCAAAGGGTTTTGCTACCTGAAACATTGTCAGGATTGATGTGTGCCCTTTAAGTGGGTTCTTAAAAGACCACCCATCGAGTGACCATAGCTGGTATGCGCCCGTGCTTGCCAACTCCTTAATATATAAGTGGAGCGGATGTAGGCCTCCATGGCACTGAGTGGAGTAGTGCCCAGCGCCCCAGTTATTCCTAAACAAGCTAGTCTTTGTATGCTCTTTATCCTGGTAATTGCCTCAGAGGAGGCCCCCTCAGACGTCTTTCTGTCATTACCCTAGGAGATCCCAGAGGAGCGGTTTATTGAAATTTTTGCTGTTATTGGCAGTATCCATAAGATTCCCACGAGAAGCGAGGGAAGTCTAATGTCCACCTAGGCAGAGTCTCGCATGCCTAGGTAAGGTTATTGTGCAAGGGAGGTCGCCAGGTATACCAGGGCTCCGTTTACGACACATCTTCCATGTGCCATGCACCCCATCGGCACGGATCGCCTACACCTTAGGGTTGGGTTAGGATAAGTCAGGAATCAAAGGATAGGTTAAGAAAGAAAGGTCGTTGTGGAATACACTTCGTCTGGAGCCTCTGTTGAGACCTGTCCTGCTTGAGAGACCCTGCTAGTAGCTATGCTACCACCGGCACAGCCCTCAACTTCATTGATCCACGCAAACCCTCTTCACCCGCACGGATAGTGCCACTTTAAGGTGATATTCCCTGGGAGGGATTTATGGATGGTGCAAGAATAGATATAATAAACATGGTAAAATTGTGGACACTAATAGACAGACAGGAAATTTGAATTATTTCAGGAATATACAGGAAAATTAGGAAACATTAAGAAATTAGTGAGAAAGTAGAGAAGCGCGTGCCTCCATGTGGGAGGGACGGGCAACGTCAAAAGACCGATACGTTACGCAGAGAAGGACCAATCGAGAGAAAAATATAAACATTATGAGAACCTTGCTTTGCACACAGCTATAGATGTAAAGTGACCAGAGGGTCGAGGAAATAAAAGAAGAAAAGAAAGTGATATTCATTATCTTACCCTTCACATCCCTAAAGCCTCTTGGGAAGGAAATGCAATATAAAAATTATCGAAATTCATCGGTGATGAGTTTTCGACTTTGCTCATGTGATATAGTGACATCCTGATAACATATACATCTAAATGAAACCTTTGTAGGAAATAAAACACCTCTTGCAACTCTTGGGTGAGGCGTGAGAATGGTGTGACGAGTGGAAATAATCGAGAACGACCAAAATTCTAGTTGAATACATCATTTTTGGGGTCGCTCAATTAACTGAGTTTTTCTCAATACCGTTAAAGTCCACAATCAACTTCCATGCGCTACAAGCAACCCTAGGGAAGGAGACGGCATGTTAGAATCATTAAAACTGACACATATTCGTATTGATACCTGTTTTCTGGGTCGCTAATTCTAATACTAAAAAGTATAAAATAAAATAGACGTAAAACCCTCTTTTGAAAAAATAACTTTTGTATAAAAACTGTACTAAAAAGTAAAAAACATTTTTCAGTAAAATGGACAGTCAAAAAAACATTACTACCAAAAACTCCCTTTCTTGGTCACTCATCATTAGGACCAGAAACTAGAAGACACATGAAGATAGATTTTTAACAAAATATGAAATATAAAAACCTTGAAGCTTTTTTCAGAATTTTAAAACTAATATTAGTATTTATGATGCTGTTAAAGATTTTTAAATTTATTTTTCATTTTTGAAATATGTCCGGTTGTGTATCTTCTCAGTACTTTTTTGTAGTTTTACTTTTTTGATATTCAATTTTACTGAACATTATTTTTAAATTTTTGTGTACAATAATATTTGTATAAAAACTTGTTCAAAAATAGTTTTTTACTTTTCTTTTATACTTTTTAGTTTTAGAATTTCTTTCTTTATTTCTCAAATGAATACAAACTCGACTGTCCTTCCATTCGCCGTTTGGAGATTCCAGTGCCCTTCTCCCACATCTAGTTTCCGATCATAATGAAATTTCATAGGTGTAGGTTCTTCGTTTTGTGCATTTAGGAAAGATGAAAACTTTTTAAATCATAAAATTTAGACGAATATTTAATATTTTACAAACATATTAACATAGTGTACACCATTGCCGCCGTTTATTGCATGGAGAGAATTGATAAGAATCGAAGTTTGAACTGATAATATATCCTGATAAAATACAAAACTTCTAACTGATGGATAGCCTTCAGTTTCGTGCGATGCTACCCGTTTGCAACACTTTAAATTTCTCCTCCAGAAGAAATAATATATAAATTCTTGGGTGTAAACACACTTGAGCATGCTACACAAAGTTGACCGTGAGAGTAACCAAACAATCGAAGAGTCTCCGATAATCATAGCATGCCACTTTATCCTTACGAGAGTTAGGGGTATTGAACCCTACACAGCTGTTGAACTTGAACTTCAATGGCATCACGTGACTGTTCATCTAAAGGACCCCGAAATCTATGGATTAAACACATATACGCGTCACTTACGATTAAATATTTTTACACGAGACTTCCGTTCTTCGTCACTCATAGGGGTTCTAGGACTACTTATTCTCCCTTTTCCCCGCAATCTTTCTTTCCCCGCATTTCAAACCTCTCTTCTCACTAATTCTGAATTATCCATTCTGAAAAAAGGCCTGAAATTTTGCCTTTCTAATTCCATTAATAATCACACTATCAAACAACTTTGTACACATCTTGACTCCAATAACATTCCTTCCGATATAAAAACTGTTTTTGCACAAACCATTAAATTACACACTCCACACCAACTGGTAAAAATTTACAGTGACACAAGGATTTTGAAGAAAATAAATTCTACTCTCAAGGAAAACAACCTCTTAATTACAAAAGCCGGCAAAGGCAATACTGTAGTAATTATGGACAGGTCAGATTATGATGTAAAAGTTGATACATTTTAATCAAAATACACCGTTAAGCTGAACAAAGATCCAACTTCCTAATACTTAATCAAATTCAAACCACTCGTCAATGACTCTCCTATACCTCAACCTAAATTCTTAATTCCATCTAATTCACAACCACCACTCTTGTATGGTCTTCCCAAACTTCTCAATCCAAATGTACCGATCCGTCCTATTGGTTCGTACAACAATTCCATCACTCATAGACTAGCCAGACATCTCAACACCTGTTTCCACAAGCACATCAATTTCTCACCCAAACACACTATCAAAAACAGCCATGAACTCATGAAACACATTGAAAACAATTACGTCCCCACCAGTGCCAAACTTATTTCTTTTGATGTCACAAATTTATTTCCAAGTGTTCCCACGAGTGAGGTCAAAATTATTTTAAACGATTTAATTGATAAATCCTCTTGTCCTCCAGGGATTCGTTTAGACCTTTTCAACTTTTTGTCCTTTTGTTTAGATATATATTATTTTTCCTTCAATCACACCTTGTACAAATAAAACTTCGGTTTACCCATGGGCTCCCCCCTCTCACCCCTTTGCAGACATTTTTATGGACAATATAGAAAATAACATTTTTAACTCATAGTATTCTCTATTAACTACCATAATTTATTGGTACAGATATGTTGATATATATACTATGGAGTGGTACACTTCATAGTATATATATCATATACTATGTTGATATGGACATAATTGTACTATTGAGTGGTACACTTCGACAGCGTAACAGTTTTAAAGATTTTCTAAATTCCTTTCACTCCACCATCAAATTCACTATGGAAATTGAAGAAGAAAAATCCCTGCTCTAATGGCTTGCCGCCCGCCGCGCACCCTCCTGCCGCTAAAGGATTTCATGAGTCACTTACTGGAGAGTTATTTAATGCGCTATCTATTAAACATTTTTCTTTTTATTCCCATTATCTTAAATTTTTTTAATTCTACACATTTGTAATAAAAATGAACCCAAACACGACATATTTATGACATTACTAAGTTTTAAGCTTGTGTTCACATATAGTATATAAAAAGTATTGTAATCGTGAAAAATAAACGGTCGCGAAATGTTGACGAATATATCAGTTTTGGGAGCCTCTGTTTCCGAGAACAATGTGCGTAGAATTCCAATTATAATTTTCTGGACGCTTTCATGAAACATATGATCGAAAGGAAAACTATTTTGTGTATCGTACTAGAGTAAATGCGTTGGTTCTAGATAGTGCACCTACGTTTGGCACTTCGGGTTTTAGAACCAAACACTTAGGCTTTGGAGAACTCTTTGGCTCCGGTTTTATTTCTGACACAATATTCATTTCCATCTAAATCATGGAATTTGCTTTTTATGCAGTTTATGATACGAATGAAACAATAAGACAGATCTTTGTAACAGCTGGTTTGGTTATTTGTTTGAATGTCAAAAATAAAGGTTTAACCGCTAAGAAAGCTTTGATTTAATATCGATTTTTCGTCAAAATATTTTTTTCAACCATGAAAGTTCTTCTTTTATCTTCATAATTAGTGTGATTTCTCATGAATTGCTCATTTATTGTTGAATTTCTGTTGTTAGTAATGTATGTGCGGGTGTTGACTACAAGAGAACCATTGCTCACATATTTTCGGAGGTCGACATAAAATTATGAAATATAAGAACAAAATATATATAATATAAGAATAATACATAATAACAAATTGTATTAAAAAATTCTACACCACTGATGTTTAGAAACTTTGAATTCTAGAATTCTCAAGCAATTCTCTGAATAATAGATTTAAGTTTCCAAATCCAATCACTGTATGATTCTTAGAGAGAAAATATCCTAGTATGTGTTATATTTTATTGTTGTCAGCTATTTTGAATAAAATATATCAGATGCTTCTCTAATATTATAAAGAATTCATTCATGTTCAAATAAAATTTATTATTTTTAGCAGCAGCTCGATAATTAGTTAAAACATTTATTAATTTTTTAAATTAATTTTTATTAATTTTTTAAAAAATTTACCAGGTAAACAAGAAAGGAGGGGAAAGAACGAAGCTGCAGACTCAGATTTCAACAATAAACTCAAACAAAAATAAATTATTAAGATTTTCTAAACTACTCTTTTTGTTTTCCGCTTATAACTTGATAATACATTTTCAGAACGAAACACCACTGTACCTAAATAATGTAATATTAAATTTCCAACAAATTATGTTCTGTGTCATTTTGTCGTCAGACGAACGGATAAGGCTTAAGAGCGCGATTGTACAATGGATCAAAGAACTTATTTTTCCCGTATTTTGTTTATAACTTGAGAACTATGTACTTTTAGAGAAAACGTCCTTATACGAAAATGAAATTTATTGAACGTCCAACAAAATGTGTTTTTCAGAGTTTTTTTCTGACGATCTGTTTATCCGCTTGTGCGCGTTGAACTTCAATACACATCTATGTAGTAGAGTCAACGTGTACTTTTTTCCTTGCATGGTTTCTGCGGTCCAAATACGGTTCGAGTTCTGGTCTTTAACTCTTGTATATTCATAGAATTCAAAAAATGACATAGCATTTTATTTCTAAAACCCATTGCTTCAAAATTAAAATCCATGCAAACAGAATTGTTGATATTTTTCTGGTACTTCGGTCGAGGTCGAAAATTTCGGTTCATCATATAAAAAATCAGAACTACTCTATTTGATGCAATTAAATAATACGTATCGATCTTCGACATGGATGTGCACAAAACTACCACGCACAGAAGAGGATAAACAGATTGTCAGAAAAAAATTCAGGATAACGCGTTTTGTAGGACGTTTAATGTATTTCATTTTGGTATGAAACCATTTTCTCTAAAAGTTTGTAGTTCTCAAGTTATAATTCAATTAGATCCATTGTAGAATTTTTATCAATTTAATTACGCTCTTTAGCATTTTCCGTTCGTCTGGTGACAAAACGGCACAGAATGTAATTTGTTAGAAATTTATTGTACATTTTTTCTGTTCAATAATATTTTGTTCTAAAAATGCGTTGTTTTAAAGTTATAGGCGAAAAACTAAAATAATATTGAAAGGGAAAAAACTTTTATTGACATGCTTCTTTTCGTCACCTAATTACTGGACTGAAATTTCAAAATTCAATAGTTTTAACAAATTTTAAATAATTTCACATCTTCATAATTTTAACCAATTTCAAATGTTTATAAAGTTAATAAAAATTCATGTACATTGTATTCTTATATATTGTTTATATTTTTGTATTTCGTTTCATATTTAGACTGAAGATGCCAGCTAAGCTGGCGAAAGTACTATCTGAATAAATATTTGACTAGTAGACAACACCAAATCTTTCATTTATTTTTAAAAATAAATAGCTGTTGTAACAAAATAACTCTTGTAATAATAAGTAAATAAACATATGCAGTTAATCAAAAGATTATGGGATTTCTTGGCAGGATGCGAGTTTCAATAGGAAAAACCAATTCATACTAAAAACAAAGTAGTAAATTCCACTTTATCCTAAATATATACAGGATGAACAAGTATATCCTAAAAATGAACTAGGTCAAACTACTTTATCCTAATGAAATTGGGATAAATTAGTTTGGCCAGATTAAATATAGTTCGAATCAGTCTTTCCTGCTGTCGGGTTGGGCCGGTAACATAGACATCTTTCTTCCGTGTTCCTACATGTCGAGAGAATATATGATAAGTTCAACCAGATGAAAGTTACAAACCTGGAAAAGAACCCGGGATTTCCTGCACCGTGCCCAGAATTGTCGACCGCAAAACCATGCATACGTCTTCCAGGACTGTACATCATTTCTAACCTGCCTTGCTACTCGAATGATCTGGTTTACTAACTTTTTACTCTCATATTTCAAGATACCTGTCTACGCCTTGGAAGAGAGGGGTGACTATTCAATCCATTCAGAAATAATTTCAGTGTGATCTCAGCCTATCACATTTTGGATAAATCCATATATCCATACTAATATATGAATGCGTTATGCAAAACTGTGTCTGTCTGTTTGTTACTTAATCACGACTAAACCACTGAACCGATCGTGATGAAATTTGGCAGGGATATAGTTAAGATGTTCAGGATGAACATAGGCTAATTTTTATTGTAAAAATGCGTGAAGAGGAAGATAGGAAATGATTTTGATCATAAATGTCGATAAAATCGAATAAAAAGAGAGGTATATTCGCTTACGCTGTCTAAACAGTTAGAGATATGTGACAACTATGAATGGTAATATTGTTTGCCTCAAATAGCTCTCAAAAAAGTCCGCGACACGATATCTACTATGGTTTACTTACATTATCTAAAACAACCTTATTATAATAGGAGTGTCAATTTAAGAGAATAATTTAACAAGTAAAAAATCAGTCATCAAATTTTATAGTTTATTTTGTTTTGTGCATTTAACAAAGATTAAAAATATCTTTAAATCGGAAAATGTGGTCGAATGGTTTAGATTTTAAAAGCTTCTTAATGAAATGGTGCAGCTGCGCTGCCGCCGTTGTCTTGCCTCGGAAGTGAAAATTCGACCTATGCGGCTCCCGGTGAGTGGGTTCGTTGGTCTAACAAGTAAAAGAAATTCCGGGCAACGCCGGGTTATCAGCTAGTCAAATTATATTCAAGTATTGCTTCTTAGTACACTCTGTGCTATTCATAACAAAGTATAATTAAATTCATTTTATTTTGAACTTAAAAACAGATAATTTCAGATTTTTTAAAATTTTTTTTGAAAGACTAATGAATGCGTAAATAGGTGAACAGTTTAGTATTTGCCTTTCATATTCTGTTCATTATATTTGTATCACAGGACCAAGTGAGATATTTGATAACACCAATTTGTAGATACCAATTTGTAGGAAGCAATGTTTTAAAAGCAAATATGTTCAAAGCAATCAATGTAATATATAAAAGCGAAATACCATTCACGCGTACTGACTGATTTATTGACTTACTGACTAAAAACGAAATCTCAGAATCAATAGAGCTTAAAAACTTGAGATTTGACAGGTGGGTTCCGTTTAGGTTGTAGACATCTGCTTCTAATTCATTTCTAAAGGGGTAAAATAGGGGTTGGAATGGTTTCGTATGTATCCCAGGACTCATTTCAACCAAACGTGATACACAGATTACTGGCCATCGGACAACATGCACCATTAGGGAGGGGGTGGGAAAAGGGTGGTATATAAAAATAATAGAAAAATCCGATATTAGATTCGAAAAACCGATATTAGACTTTTCTGTATCGTTGAGATACATAAAAACGATCCCTTTGCTTTGTATGTTCACAATTAGTCCATATTACAGATAATATACCCCTAGCATCCCTATTGGTGGGAACGTAGGACAGATAAAACTAATTAAAAAACGACCGATATTGGTGTTAAAATACATCATTTCTTTAGACGCAGAAGAGCAGAGTCGCACAGTCAATACCGCTTACGTCCACGGTCTTCTTCTATAAGGGAATATACTCGCTTTGGTAAAGGGTTGAATAGGGGATGAAATGAAAAATAAACGAAAATGAGTGTTATTAGTTCTGAGATCATCGTTTTCGGGGCCTCTGAAATTAGTAGTGTTATTCCCGAAGACGATTAAGTCCGTATAAACCCCAGCACCCCAAGGGAACGGGAATGCCATGAAAAAATTATCGAACATGATGGATACCAGTGACGAGTCCACATTTTCGGCGTCGCAGTTGATAGTGAAATCCCGATATCGTGTAAATCTAAATTCAGCACGCATGAAAGAAAGATACTACTAGCACTCCTTAGGGTGGAAATATGTTTATGGATAAAAATAATTGAACACTAATTTTCAAACATAAAAAATGGAAGTAGCATAGGACCCATAGTTTGATGGTATGCTTAAATTACCAATGACGTTAAGTTCAAGTTGAGATCACATAGGGGCACGGTATCCTTAGATCTGTGGATGGGTAGGGCGAAACGTAAGAATAACGTAAAAATCCGATATTAGGATGGAGACCGTGGTATTTGTGTATGAGATGAATAAGCACATTTCCAATGACATTATGTACCCTTCAGACCACATGAGGTGCACGACACCCCTAAAGGTGGGAATTGGGAAGAGCGAGACACGAAAAAATCGAAAATATCCGAGAGGATTTTACAAAATGGGAATGTGAGAAACAATAAAGTTGCAGACGTATTACAAAGTTCATGTGAGCAAAGCCTCATGGACTCAGTTAGTTGTATAAAGGCAGAGAAAAGTTGTGGGTAAATACATGTTTTAGATGTACTTATTTGCTCTTGCAGAAACAAAGCCACCGAGCAGATGAATATGTACATTTGGTGAAGGACCATCTTGCTGAGGCTGTAACTAGTTGCTTGGAGGCAGCTGGCCACGAGTTCAGTCCAGATACACAAAAGAGCTTGCTTAGGGTAAGCAAGAATACAAGATAATATATTTCAGTCAATTAAAGTAACAGTTATTCATAATGTGAAAATTAACTGGTATTTGAAGAATCAGAAGGTTTACAGTACAGCATTATCTTTAGTGGCAATTCAGATCAGAGCATCCAAACTTTCAGAATTCAAAATAGGATTGTTCAAATTTTTGTAAACATCACCTCCAAAACTCTTATAAATCTTTATTTAGGTAATTACATATTTTAACACTTCCCTGCATTTATATTAATGAAACTGTTGTGTTTTGAAATCAAATTACTTAAGTCCACTCATGTTTCATAAGAAACTGTCTTGTTTGCCTTCAAACATTACAAGTTGACATTTGAGGGTGAACACTTCATTGCCATGTAAATTGTGTATGATTTTTTGATGCTTCTAAGGAATTATGCATATGGACATAGACGTATGAGTTCCTCCAATCATTTTGGTTATAAGACTACATTGAAAAAATTGTGTGATATTTAAACAATCAATTACAATTCTGAATAATAATTATTGTTTGCAGGCTGCCCAGTTTGGGAAGTGCTTTATTGCAGATTATGACCCATCAGCTTACGTTGAGATGTGTCGGATGCTGAGAGTCCTGAATGCTGTTCGTCATCAACGTGTCGGTATACCTCTCACCATCACTCAGTATCCTTTTCATTATTGTGACATATATTTGAAATATCCTTAACTTCTGTGTCTCATTTAATTTTTATTGTTCAAATATATATTTGAATTATTAGTCTATATCATTGGGGTAAAAGTGGTACTGGTCTTTAACATACAGACTTCGTCACTTGTCTATTCGTGTTCTGCTGGATCGTCTTGTACTGCGTCGACACTATTATTTGGCAATACAGGCTGCAAAACACTTAAGACTACCAGAAGTGGAAGGCTCAAGTCGGGTTTTGGCTCATTGGGCTTGTTACAAGGTGAATACTCTTTTGTTGTTCTTCATCAGTCATGAAAAACTAAAAATAATGTTCTTATGTTTCATAAATGTATGTTGTTCAAAATAAATTAATGTTTCTTATTACTTCTTATTCCTCCACCATAATCATGATGTTCATTTCCAGTTATGAAGCATTGTGAGAAGTCATAAAGATTTTACACTAACTCGTTGATATGTTAGATTATTTTTCCATTCTTATTGTATATGGTTAAAGAATAAATGTTGTGCATATTAAAATTTATTGTAATTTTTGGGTTGGTGTGTAGGTTAATCAAACTCAACTGGACAGAGAACAAGTTGCACAAGACATTGCCAATAAATTAGGCTATGCTCCTGGAGTTTCGTATAGTGAAATTGCTGACAAGGCCAACAATGCTGGTCGACGACAACTTGCAGTTAAGGTATGTACTTGTTATTTTAGGGATTGGGAAGGTATTATTTAAAGTAATATTTTTTTCTGCCTTTCCTATTAAGACATGTATGAAAATCATGCACAAAGAGAAAAACATTTTCCATTGTTTCAAGTTTCAAGTGCAATTCTCCTAAGTTGATATTGATATTGTGTATGAATATGAAGAAAATTTCTGTCACACTGTATTTCAAGTGATAATTTGTTATCTAAAACCAGTCTATTTGGATGTGGACTAACTGGTAGGAAATACTTGGACAATGTCGTCAGTGTATCAATGTTGTCTACAATGTTACTTCCTTTCAATCCTTTACAATACACTAAATATGGTTGTTGTCTTGTCATCTATCAACCTCTTTGCTGATGAACACTGGAAAACTTACTAGTATGATATATCTATCACCATACGTATATCTATCACTAAAAATTGTATAGTGATAGATAAGTATTTCTATCACTAAAATTTATAACATACTTACTTTGTGAATGCTATCCAAGAATGTATTCAGTAAAGCAGCAGTGTCATTAGAACTTCAGTCACAGGAAGATGGATTGATTTGTTCTTGGATTGGAAGACAGAAATCCAGGATTTGATTCAACTGTTGACAGAACCTGACATTCTTTCAGTCTTTCAAATCCCTTGAAAGTGAATGATGACTAGTCGTATTGTAGGTCCCAAATTCTTTAATAGAATGGAATGTATATCCTTATTGTCAAAAAATTACATGTTTTTCAATACTATTTAAAGAAAGAAAGCACAAATTTAAAAATGGGTTAAATTGTTTGAAGAAGATGCTAGTATATGGTTATTTTTAGTGGTAGGGAAACACTGTCATGTAGTTTAGACTAACACATATTATTCTGAGAAGTTAGAACATTTGAAAAACGCATCCCTCAATGGGGTTGAGATAAATGGGGCATGCTATGGTTTTCAAGTAAGAGTGATGTTTTCATGTCTTTTAGAGAAGACTTTATTGAACCTGTTTGTCAGGATACTCAGGAGAGGTTAGCTCTCCCTGACACCTGAAAGCTTGACTCTTTGGCTTGATTTTGCAAAATTTTCATCCTTGACTTTCTAAGGGTTGGTGAAAGCAAATGAGATGACTCAGTAAACTCACTTTTGAAGGTCTTTAGGAAATGTGTGGTGCCTGCTACCTGCTAGCAAAGTTGCACATTAATACATTTCAAAACATAAGAGTTATGACTAGGTGAAAAAAGGGTGCCACTAATTTTGATTAGCAATGTCTAACAAGTCTATCTTACCTCTACTATAATACTCTACAAGTTGTAATAAAGTATTGCATATGTGACACAATAGAATCCCTAGCTTATTTAACTTTCAAAATATTCTAATCTTTAACTTAAGTTTCATTTTCAACAAACCAATGCTTTAAGGCTTAACAAAGTTATCTTAGTGAAGCAACGATTGACGAAGTTGAATTTCAGATCGATTTTGACCATTTTTGAATGGGTATTTGTTTTTTTAATGGCTTAATGAAATTTCAAATTCTTTTTATTTAAAGGAATTATAAAATTGGTCTTAGGAACTTATTCTAATAAAATATTGTTTGGGTGGTGTCTTCTACTCACACTTAAGTTACGTTTTTTGTAATATAAGTATATCTATATTTTTTAATTACTTTTTTTATGAAGTATATTTATTGTTGTGACTTCACTGTAAGTTCCAGAAGTATTTTGTTTTGTTCTGTTTATATTTTTAGGTCACTTACGACAGAACTGCATTCAGCTAGATTGCCATTTAAGTGTTTGCTGATATTGAATTTTTTATTCCAGCTTATTGACTATGAACCAAAAGCCAGCCTGCAAGTACCCCTTCTATTGCGCCTTGAAGAGTACAAGCCAGCGCTTGTGAAGGCCATTGAGAGCGGAGATACCGACCTTGTTTATACTGTGTTGGAGCAACTGAGGGAGAATATGCCTTTAGGTGATTTTCAGGTGTGACATCAGTATTGTGCCTTATTAATCTTGAAGCATAATGGACTTTGTATGTTTCAACAATAGCAACTATCAGAATAAGATTTATATGAACTGTTAATAAAATAGTTACAACTATTTGATAACAATCACAGTGGATTATTGTATTCCTCATACTACATTTTCTTTATCATAGAACCCCATAATATTAGCATCACAATATCTTTGCAATATCTTCATTGTAATATCGAAAGTTAAAGACAATTTCTTTGTGTCAGTTGGCTAGGAGTATCTTTGTTTCTTAAATAGTGCAATTTATGTTCTCCACAAGCTCCTATGCATCCTTGACTCTATTTACTTCTTAGGTATATTAATAATTGTTATATTAACCAACATTTTATCTGTGCATTTATTTTCAGCAGCAATAGGGAATATTTTGTTTTCCATTTATTCACAAGCTAATTTCTTTCTTTCAGCTTTGCATCAGAAATTACCCTGTAGCTCAGGCTCTGTATTTGAAATACTGCCGTGATCACAATCCTGAGACTCTCAGAGACATATATGTGCAGGAGGATGATTTTATGGCCCAGGCTGCTTTCTTTGTTCGTGAGAGTCTGGACCCAAAGGTGAGATTCTTTTTATAGGGTATCTAAATGTTTTTGTAGCACACCCTTTTGTCCTCAGACCTTTAAATATGTCTTTAATTTTTATTATAACTTCTGACAGGAACTACCATATAACTTAAGTTTACGTGAAAATAAAATTTGAGAGTTACATTCAAGATGTAAAAAATAAGGTCATATAACAGAAGTTGAATGAAAATTTATTCAGTGGAATATTTATACTTGCATCGAGGGTCAGTCTCTAGATTCATGAGTATGAAGAATTAGTCATCTTCATGTTATGTATGCTATTTTGTAGAGAGGAATCTAACTTGTGATTGAGGAAAGTTTTGACAACTTATGTGTACAGCTACTGTTCTTATTATAATATTTATTTTTTACATTTTAGATTGAATACAATTTAGGAGAGGGTGGGAGATTAATACAAATGTGAGCTCAGCGCCCCTGTCATTTTCATATCATCCCATTGTTACCATTTGTTTTAGCATTAACCCGTTGATGTATTTTGACACACAATAATAACGAGATTGGCAATTCCTCAGGGAGGTTGTGTTCTGTTAGAGACCATATACATCAAGTTCTATAATTGAATGTCAAAACCAAGCAAATATAGACCTTGTGTGCACATCTGCTCTGCTAATATGTGACAAGTTCATAAGGATCATCTTTATATTGTGCTCTATCTTTCCCAGATGTTGTTCTCCAGATGACCACTATCCACTCAGGGCGTGTTGAAGTTCTGTACTCCCAGTTCCATGCCATTTCAACTTTCTGTTGTACCAACTTTTTGATAGATTTAAGAATTTAATTTATACAAAGGTATTTTTTCTTCCAAAAAATGTTAGTTTTTGCAGTACAACAAAGGAAAATATTTTCTTTTAGAAATTTTTTTGAAATGCGAGGAACAAACAAGTCAGAATACCTCCCTCTGGGTTGGGACAGTGGCTCCTGTGAACTGCACGGTGAAACTGATGATATACTTTCAAACTCTAGGTCATTTCTCACTATGGAAAAACAACCAAATAATAGTTCTCTTGTTGAAGACGTCACATCACTCAGAGGCAGGGCGGAGTTGATGGTTGCCAAATTGAGTGATTATGTCCACTTAAGATTAACAAAATATAGCCTTAATTACTTTAGACTTCTTAAATGCATGGTGTGCTGGAGTACGTATGTTTTGGTTGATGTTGAAAGATCATACATAAAAAAAACAAATTGCCTGCAATTCTGCCCCAACATTTTTTCTTCCTAGGTAGTCTCCTTGTTTGTGTATATGGTCGAGCCGGCCCATTGAGTGGGGATCAATAAGTCAAACCTGATCATTTAATGACGCAGATTTTCGGTGGGACTGTCCATAGATTACGTTACACTGTATTTACCATGTTTTTATCTCCCCCGCCCCATAGTAACGCACCTGTAACGATACGTCTCACTCTACCGTAACGTTAGCTCTACCTCGCACCCCCTGCCGTTAAAAATAAATTTTGTTTCTTTTCAGAAAATGTGGGTACGAAGTTTCACACACCGACTTAATTGTTCGTTACTAATTGCTCCGTATTCTCACTGAGCAGTTGAGTATACGAATTACAAAGTATACGACAAACTTAAAGGCTAAGAAGCAGTAGCGTACTTAGGTGGGGACGGTCATCATGTATGGGACCTCCAAATTGGTCACCAAATATTATTTAAACTCGTAAATTTGAGTTGAATAATAGTTGAGTTTTTTAACAAATAAAACTCCATTTCCAATTCTTTTTAATACATCAGAGCGTTAGACATGTACTAGTAGACATGTAAACACTAAACACGTGTCGGGGGTCTCCAAACACTTAAGTGTTGGGGCGTCCAAAAATACTCCCGCTCCGGGACTCGTGAGGTGTAGGTACGCCACTGCAAAAACCGACCTATAAAAAGCTCCATAAAACAGCGTTATGTAAACCCAAGGCTAACATGCTTACACACTCGTACCTCGCGGTGTATTCTCCCCCGTCCCCCAGAGTAGTTTACGAACGGCCACGTGGTCTTGCCGAAACATGTTATGGTAGAGCGTTAGTTAACCGAACGTCAGTTATTCCAACTAGCATCAGCGAGGAGCTGAGGCAGAGAACGACAGCGACGTAAGTATGTACGACTCTGACATTTCCCAGAAGAAGCCCACAGCAAGGTAGCCAAAGCGTTAGTAGTTATGTTTACTGAAATGCGGTTTGTCCCTGACAAACAAGTTTATTCTGACTCCGGCGACGGAGATCTACGTTTACTTTTATGAGGGAAGCCACCACCTAAATTAGTGAATTTTGATTATCCAGACCACCCCTGACAATACTAATTTAAATAATCAACCCCCTACCATACTGGAATCGGTGACCGAGATGACATCTTTGTTGGTTGGGTTGCCTATCTGCAGGCGGCGCGGTGCCGAAAAATCCTTATACCTCTTCGGAAGCACATACGAATGAACGCATTTAGGTTATTTCTTCGTGTCCTTTGATTTCCACCTGTTTTTAAATCACTATATTTAAATATTCGTGTATTTTACTTCGTTGGTTCGATGAATAATGGGATTCTGTGTCTAACCTAGAGAAGATAGGATAATACACGATCGGTGTTGACGGCTGTGGAGTAGGAGGGCTCAGCTTTGTAGTGTAGCTAATTTCCAGCATTTGCAACAAAAAGAAATTATTCAACAGCGTTTATTAAAAATCGCTGAGAATTTTTAGTTTTTTGAAAATTATTCTCGAAAACGTGTAATTACCTACGTGTAGTTATTGTTTCAGCAGAATCATGCTTGATCGAAACAAAATATATTTATGTGTATGTCGCTTTTCACGAAAATTGCGTCTCTTGCTGAAGAAGCGTCTCGTTTGTATTTTTTAGAGCTCTGGGTGACGAGTGTATCGGTTAGTGTGCTCACTTTCCACCTCTCGGGACGGCGATTCAAAGATTGATCGAAGTGGGATTCGTCATGGTACACAAAGGCGGTCAGCGGCAAATTTCTCTGGGCACCAACGTTTCCCCTATTATTCATCACCTTCCCTACACTCATTCATCCCATCCCACATTCAACGGCAACCAAGCATCCGTGCAGTATGCTTGCAATAACGCTGATGGAGTGTGGAACAGTGCAGTTGTGCCGTCCTCCCCGCATCAATTTATATGATTAATATTAATAATTCAGAATTTATGTATTTCTTTCATGTTTTAGGCAATACCTCAACAGCAATGTCATGGCCAAACCTCTATATATTTATCTTGGTTTATTTCTTCTTTAAAAATATTCCTCTCCATCCTGTTTCATCCTCTTCTTATTTTCATTTCCACAACTACCCATTTCTATCTGCGATTTTTCCTCATTGTAACCGTTCCATCTTCTTTCACGTTTTTTCCTGTCGCTTTCCATTTTTTTCCGCGCTCCGTATTGAACCTATTTCGGTGGAGTAGTTCATAAATTCTACGTATTCACTTTAATTTTCTATTAAAAATGGTCTGTTATTCGTATCAATAAATCCTAATTTTGTGAAACCATTTTCCCTTCTATGCCCGTGATCCTGCGTTCGTAGAGTAAGCCATTTGCACCCCCCACTCCGTTTACGCAGATGCAATAAGGGTCTTGTGCTTTGTCAATTTTATACAAGTCAATACATTTTTTTAATTTTCGGGTTCTGTCAGTATTTCTATCGGTGGTATTTGGCTGAAAGCATTCTTGTTTCTTTACACTTACATTGGGAATGAATTTATGTAAATCCTTTCTTTCGCTGTAGTCCAGTGTGTCTGCATACTATTAATACTTTCGTTATTGAAACTTTTCCAATCTCACGCCCTCTTTTCCCGTAGAACGGCGCCCGCGAAGCGTCGCTGGCGGCGGCGCAGGACGCCTTCCGACGCGCACGCGCCGAAGCAAGTGCCGCACTCTGTGAGGAGCAACTACGTTTGTTGCGCCACCAGCGCTCCCTCGAGGACAAGTTCGGGCGCGAGTTCTCGGGGTTGTCGCTGCACGATACGCTGCGCGCATTGTTGTTGGCGCGTGAGGTGCGACTAGCTGACAAGTTGCGCACTGAATACCGCGTGCCCGACAGAAGGTGAGTGAACATTGTTACCGATCACTACTTGAGCAGTGTGATAAGTGTCGGTTTCTTTATTAAAAATTTTTTTCACGAAGGTCATTTCGAATAAAGGTTTTTTTGGAGCTTGTTTTTATAAATTGATCATAGTTTATTTACCATCCAAATCAAATTTAAATGAAATTTTCTAGAATTGCACTGTATACACAAAAGAAGATATAATGTACAAGCTAAGAACCCGCGGCTTTGATCCCGTGAATTTTATTGAGTTTTGTACATCAGTTAGTTTTAACCCTCCATTGATGTATGATAGAAAAAAATCTAAATTGGGTTTCGATGCGCATGGGTTCACCCTGGAAAACACGCGTGCTGAATTGCGAAGAATATATATCGAATTGCAAAAATATTTTTCGGAGGTCCGCAAAGACTAATTCTGGATAACACTATGCCAAATTTTATCTCTGAACATTTAAGTGGAATTTCAATGAAAATTAGGACAGTACTCCGGCAATTGCTAGAATCGCCCAGTTGCGTACCTTAATCTAATGAGATCTGAGGCGGTCTTTTGGAGGTCTCTCATCTAGAAGTCGCTCACAAACGTTTGGCTTGACAACATATGCATATTGATAGCACCATTGTCCTTTTAAAAAAATTAAATGGAAACTTGAGATTTATTTTATAATAATCTCATCTATTCTTTATTTTACTATTATAAAAAAGTTTTTGGATAACTTTTTGTTCAAATTTATGCATTTATATGTTTTTTTCTGACCAATTTGGAGGTCTCTTACAGGAGGAGGCCAGTGGCAAACCACCCCATCTACCCCATCCTATGGAGACCTACCCTGCTTGTTTCCATTAATAGGTGTATATTTGTATCTGTTTATGTGACAACTATTTTGGCTCACTTTAATGTTAAAAAAAAAATTGCTAAGTTAATCTTAAGTTAGCTGTTCTCCATTCAATACTGATAAAACCTACTGCTCCTTCAATGTATTAATGAAGTTATCAAACAACATTCATAACACTGTTTAGATTATACTCTTAAAAGAGTTTCTAGGGAAGTTAAGAAATTATTGATCATGAAATTATTTTATGAAACACGTTGAAAAATTTGTTTCTCCTGACCATCATCTCTTATCCACTTCACTTTCTTATTTGAGAATAGTAAGTTCCCAGAAAAGGAAGTGGATCCAAGATGGTAATCAAGAGAAACAAATTTTTCAACTCATCAATTGTGTAAGGATATCAGATCATAATTCGAGCAACTTTGAAGAGCAGATAAGCTTATCAAATTCACTTTAAAATCTTAATCTTAAAATCTTTTCCTGATACTTTGTTCAGATACCTTTCACATTTGATCTTATTTTTCTGTAATTGCCTCCTGAAGGAATGAATTCTAAGATATCATGGACAAAATCTTAACTTACCGATAAATAAATAAGTTCAAAGATAATATAATAATTCATTATCTGTAAATTAGGAATCTTACTTTGTAACTTTAACTATGTCTTTCAGATATTGGTGGCTCCGAATTCTTTGCCTGGCACAGTTAGGTGATTGGGAGGAACTTGTTCGTTTCTCAAAGAGCAAGAAATCTCCCATTGGCTATGAGGTAAATTGAGATCTGAAATGAGGTACATTACATGGGATATATTACAATGTTTAAAATACAGAGTAAAGCCTGATTCACACCAGACGTATTGTGACGTGCATGGCAGGGTCAAATCTTAGATCCTTGCAGTGTTCATATCTGCCTGGCAGAGTAGTACAGTGATCCGTGAGGCAGAGCCAATTTTTGTCTCTGCATCATTGGTGACAACATACAATCGAAACTCTGATCATTTAGTTATGTTATTAGATGAAGAGAGAATGATAGTTCTGTTGATCGCCAAAGAAATTTGAAGGTGTACAGCATGTTGAAAAAAAAGAACTAATTTACCAAATGTGGCCGGAGAAGTTATTCCATTCTATTTGTTAATATTGAGAAAACAATCACCAACTGAAGGCTAATAATAAGAAATTGTAATTTATCTTGTTCCAACGTCTTCCCTACATTAAATATTCTCAAAGGTTTCCACAGCCTAAGTCATGTGATGGTAGGCTATCCGGATGTGTCTGGTCGTAGTAGCTTGACATTTCAACTGCCATGCTGCAGCCCTCTTGAACCCAAGTGATTAGGTTGGCACCCTGTTTGCAACTACCAACTTAGTCATTTTTGAAGGAGGGCTGCAACACATCAGCATAAACGTCAAGTTGTGACGACCAGACGCGGCTTCAAGTGGATAGCCCAGCATCACACATCTCCCCTACATGATTCCCCAGTGTCTACTTCCAGAGTCCCTATACTTAACTGAAATAAAATATTTCCTTGTGCTCATATAAACATGGAAGTTGATTTCTTGTCATCCATTTCGACATTGGTGTGCTCCGACTGTTCATAATAATGTTTGTGCTGTTCAGAGCAAGGGATCAGCTATAATTGGTCTATCAGCTGTGAAACATTTAATCACTGTGTCTTGCACAGTCCAGGACTTCAATTATGAATGTTATCATATAACTGATGCAGCAATTCTGATCAACAATTGATTTGACTATACTACGTACACCACTGGATGTCTAGTGTAAATATGACATTTGTGCATGTGATAGTGTTTCTAAAGATTCTTGTTAAAATATGATTCCCCATTACATCTACATTTAGATCATTCTTCTTTTTCTCTTGCTCCAGTTTGATCATCATTTTATATCGCAAAATGAATCATGAAACATGTTAGTCTTTGATATCTTTCTGAATTATTACATTCAATATTTGATAAATTATCTTCTCTTGTTCCTTCATTCTTGGTCAGTTACTTATTTTCAGTTATCAAAGTTATATATTTTATTTTTCAGTTATCATGGACAACATAATATTTCCAATTTGAATTTTGGAAATAGAGAACTACAATAATGACATTTCTACTCCCCAATACCAGAAAACAAGTTATTTTAACAAAATTAGCACAAAATATACTCTACCAACTAAGTATTAAACTCAATACCCAAAACAAAGTTGAACAAATTTGGAAATGTTTTTATTTTATTTTTGTTTTAAAAAAACTTTAGCTATGATAATAACAGGTCAAGTCGCAACTACAAGAAAACAAATAAATTGATAAAATAAAAACACAAACATATTCAATTAACTAAAAATTAATTCAAACAGACCCAAAAAATAATTTGAATCATTTTGATAAAAGCTTTTCCTGAATTTCCAAACTTTAAATATACAAGTCTACTCCCAAATACCAGAAAACCAACTATTTGAACAAAATTATTGCAGATATGGGAATACAAACTATTGAACAAACATAATGCTCAATTTCAAACCCCGTCCCGAAAATTGATCAAATTATTTGTTTTCGTGTTGTTTGAATATGCCTAGTCATTGTTGTTATATATTTTTAATACAAGAAAGTTGTATTTCAAAATTGTTAAAACAATTTTTTGGGGTGTTGAATTTAGTTCTACGTTATTTTAAGAAACTTAGTACTAAATAGAATGCTTATAACTTGCATTCTATTTTGTATTAAGTTTCTTAAAATAATTGTTTCCTTGTATCTTGGGATGTTCCAAGTAGTTCTTAATAATTTCATAATTATGGCATATTTTCATATCAAACTTTCCTGATTTTCCGCCTCCAAAAGAAAACAATCCTGGATCTCACACTGGTTGTGGATATGAAGGTTTTCTTTACAGATATCGATCAATTTTTATTCCAGTGCGTCCAGAAACTTGAACAATCCTTTTGTATGTGCATTCAAATCTGGCACGATTGCATGGTAATATCTGTAGTCCTAGCCAGAGTTTTTCTTCCGTTTTCTTGTGGGTACATTGATCCGAATTAATGTCATTGTCACTTGATTGCTTTTGGACTTGTCGGAAGATTCAGTCATTGTCCAAAAAGACCAACGAAATTTGCTAGACGTGAAACATGGTGTCAGTGATTCCACCCTGCATCGAAAAGGTCTCGATGGCTACTCGATCAGAGGCAGAAATGCGATGGAGAGGGTAGATTTTATTTCGGCAAAAGTTGCAGAAGCATGTGATGTCATTATATCATAGAATTGTAGCTCAAACACATCAAATGACATAATGGTGGAATAGTGAAATTGCCACTCTTCGCAGGGAGTGTGTCTGGGCAAGAAAAAGAGCGCAAAGGAAGACAACTCACTAAAAATCTGGAGAAAAAGTACTTGGAGGCACGCCATATACTTGGGAAAAGCTAAAAAGGAGTAGTAAAGGGAAATGTTGGGATGAGCTCCTGAATGAAGTAGAGGATAGTCCGTGAAGGGTGGTCATGACAAGATTGAGAAATCAGCAAATAGTATTTTCAACATGTCCCTAGCTCCTGAAAAGATTGCAACAGCATGATTTCCATCATGACCGTAACTTGAACACTCCAATGTGCATAAGAAATAGATACAATCCCACCGGTGTCAGAGAAGTAATTGTTCGTAGCCTGTAAGTGGTTCAGAAATGTCAAGGTCCCTGGACTTCTAAATATTGTTTTTAAGAGGCAATCAATGCAATACCTGGATTATTCCTGGACGTGTATAATGCATGTCTGCATGAGGGGATTTTCCTGCGCAAGTGTAAACAGCAGAGATTGGTGTTCCTACACAACAGGAAGTAACCTCCAGATTAACCATCATTCGAATTGTTTACTGTGTATGTTAAATAGTGCCAGTAAAAATCTGGAGTGTATTATATATGGAAGGATAGAAACATCTATGGAACCACAATTTTCTCATAATACCGAAGATGTCATTCCACCCATGATGCGATACCATCAGGTTGTCTTCACCGCCATGTAAGCTTGTAGAGGTGGAACAGTGACATGAAGAAGCATAGCCTCATAACATTGAATTAAAAAAATGCCTTCAATACAGCAAAATGGGACTGTATCATGAAGGCCCTAACCCAAGTTTAATATCTTGGGATATCAGCATAGGATAGTGGGATTCAATCTTACTAATGCAATACTTAAGTTCAACACAGAAGATGTTCCGAAGAAGCACAAAAATACTGGTGGGGTCCCACAGGCTGTATTGGTTCCATTTTAGGGAACATAATGAGTTTAGTGCTACTGAGGAGGAGACAAACTAGTTTGGAGATTAATCTGGATATTACATAATCTCTGAGATAATCCTAGAAAATGGTCCAACAATGGATGGTTAGCAGAACAAACTGAGGCGGTATTGATCACTGACAGGAAGCAAATGGAATCCGTCACACTGCGAGTCCAGAGTCATGAACTCATGTTTAGCCATCCCTTCAATACTTTGCAGTGAACACTGACGCCTGGCTTAATTTTAAACAACAGGTTGAGTATGTGAGTGTGAAGGTGTAGACAGTGAGAATTACACTGCCCCAACTGAGGTCAAAGCAGAAAAGAAGAGTGCTATTGTCATCGATGATTACATCAGCTCTCAGATACTGTATTGCTATTTCGGCTGATACACTTAAGAGACAATAATTACGATAGGAGATGGCTTCAGTGCATAAATTTAGTAGAAAGGATCACCCAATGTAGTCTAATTTAAATGCATTTTCCTTCCACAACAATTACAAAAAACATACCTACATGCCTTTTTTACATTTTGTTTGGGAGAACACTATTGACTGGACAATTTATATTTAGTTAAAGAGTAACATTTTGCTTTGGTTTGTGGAATAACTAGTCATTAACATATACACTCGGTTTGAGAACTTCATTAATCCCTAATAATACCGGTGTGGTCAGCAAATGAAAGCTAATTTTCTCAGAAAACTTGTTCTGGTTTGCATTAATTGTTTCCTTTGTCCTCATTACAGCCCTTTGTTGATGTGTGTGTTAAATACAAGTCGGCTTATGCTGAACAGTTTCTACCCCGTGTGCAAGAGGAACTTAAAGTCAAATATTATGCCAAAGCTGGGTAAGTGTATCTCAAGTAACTTAGTGTAGGCATCTTATCTTCCAATGCCATGTTAGAATTAGCACCAGAGGTGGAAGTTTGGTTTCCTGATGTAAGTATGTTGAAGTTTAGTATACCTCAACAGTTAAATTGTTTTATTCATGTGCTTAAAAGTTCAGTATTTGTTGCAATTTGTTATATTGGTAAATTTTAATAATGTATTGTTTTTATTACAGTCTTTTAGAGAAAGCTTGTCAAATAGCAGTTGAACAACGAGATTTGCAAGCATTGATGTACGTACGAAGTTGTTGTTCTACTACAGAACGTGAATTATTGGAACGGATCACTTCCCATATTGCTCAATTATCCAGCAAGAAATGATTAATTATTCAGATCAAGTACTTTTTTGTAATGAATATGTTATCGCCATAGTGGACTTGTGCACCACAACTTCTGCCTGTGGCACTAAAACTTTCATTTTCCTCATACATATTTGCTTTCATGTGAATTGGTATAATGCCTTTATCAGAATGTTTGCATTCTGTTTTACAGAACAGTGAGTTTCTTTTGTAAAGTATATGAGTCAACCTTCAATGGTTGGAGTACGTTTCATATTGTGACTCCACAGATAAAATGTAAATGAAAATAATAGGTTCTTAAAGAGAATTATTAAACCAGAAAAGAATTGTGAATGAATCAGATAATATTAATACAAATTGATTTATAATGTAAATCCATGTATGTATGAAAATTAGTAATACTGTAGCTTCTAATTATAGAGCAACGGTCTATTATAATTTGTACTCCAGTTTCCCTGTTGTTTTCAAAGATTATTGTTAATTGTTGTAATGTAAAAAAGATGAAACTGTGTACAAGTGCTGTCTGTGATACATTTGTATAGTCTCTTTCTGTATACTAATTTTTGTTTTATTGTATTTTTTATATTTTAGTTTCTCTTTAGTTGGACTTCCAGAAAAACCTGCCTATAAGAAAATATAAACATCAAACTTTCTGACAAAGAACTGAAGTAATCTCTTTATTTTTTCAAACTAATATATTTATTTTGAAGTTTTTGACAACAAACTAAAATAGTTGGCCAACCTATTTCTTTGAAAGCTTATCTCTTAGAAAAATTTATAAAAACATAAGGTATTTTCCCAATCTAATATGATCCAATCTCTGAACATAGATGTACAAGCACCCAATAAGAGGGAGATTAGAAGTGCCATAAAAGAACTGAAGAAAGGAAAGGCAGCAGGGAAAGATGGAGTTCCTGCAGAAATATTGAAGGTGGACATTCCCTCTACAGTGGACATGTTATATCCATTATTTCAAGATATATGGAGAGAGGAGAGATTACCTGATGAATGGTTGGAGGGCATAATCATTAAGATCCCTGAGAAGGGAACTTTAAGTGTAAGCAATAATTGGAGAGGAATCAATCTACTTTGTGTTTGCAGTAAGATCTTTAGCAGAATAATACTCCATCGCATATCAGCAGCTGTAGATAAAAATATCCGCAAAGAACAAGCTGGATTTAGACCCAATAGATTGTGTATAGATCAGATATGCTCATTGCAAAGTATTGTTGAACAGTCCCTGGAATGGAGGTCTCGACTTTGCCTTGTTTATAGATTTTGAAAAGGCATTCAACTCCGTTAAAAGCATGCTATCTACATTTTAGATGTCAAGTTCTTCACAATGGTGCCCTTTCTGAACCTTTTAAGACAGTGTCTGAAGTAAGGCAGGGATGTTTGTTATCCCTCTTCTTTTCATACTGGTGATGGATGAGGTCATGAGAAACACCATCCGAGACTGAAGAAGAGGAATAGTGTGGAAATTAAATGATAGATTAGAGAACTTAAGACTATGCTGATGACATATGCCTTCTTTCACACTCCTGGGAACATATGCAAGACAAAGCTGAAGCCCTAGAGATCGAGTCCACAAAATACAATTTAAAGATAAATACGAGAAAAACAAAAGAGCTGTGGGTCCAAGCTAGAAATCAAACGCCTATATCATTGGGAGGTGAAAATAGAATGGTGGCACAACTAAAGATGTTTGCGCAAGAGTTCAAAAAGCCATAGGTGCCTTTTCCAAGCTAAGAAATGTCTGGCAAGCAACAAACATTAGCATTGACACAAAAATCAAAATGTTTAATGCATGTATTAAGACTGTCCTCCTGTATGGATGTGAAACGTGGATGGTCTTGGCAGAAATCAAAAATAAATTACAGACATTCATTAATACATGCTTAAGGTTCTTATTGAAAATCTGGTGGCCCAACACAATTAGTAATGAAGAAATGTGGAGAAAAACAAAACAACTGGATGTGAACACTAAAATCAAAAGAAGGAAATTCAACTGGATTGGACATGCCCTGAGAAAAGATCTGGATGAAATCTCCCCCTATGCTTTGGAATCAAAACCGCAAGGATCCAGACCACGCAACACATGGAGATCAGTTGAAAAAGAAAATGAAAAAACTATTAAATTAATGAAAGTTAATTCAAGCAACAGAGTTCGCTGGAATGCAATTGTTGATTCCCTATGTTCCTCTTAGGAATAATGGAACGTATTATTATTATATAACAACAATATTTTAAGGGTAAAATGGAATTAAATCCTTGATAAAAGGAAAAGAATTAGAAAGGGCAAGGAGGGTAGATTGTATTGATAAAAGAATGACCAAAATACAGGTTTCTGAAGTAACCAATTCCTAATATATTTATTATTCCTAGAAGAGATTAAAATACCAATTTTTTTAAAAACGGGGCTTTAGGGCTTGCCATTTCCTATTATGAGAGAGTTCAAGACGAGTTCCATTTCAGATTTCTCACTCGTGCATTTTTTGCTTGAGATTCCACAAACAAAAGTAGCAATGAAGAATAAATAGTTTGGGTTGGGCTAAAAAAGTTTTTAAATTAAAAAAATCAGATTTTGAATAACATACTACTTTATTTATTTTGTAGAAGTCAATCAGATTTTGAATAACATACTACTTTATTTATTTTGTAGAAGTCCTTCAAAGTGCCAATGCTGCAGGTACTCTTTCAAAAATCACCAGTGCATTAATGCAGCTTTTGCAATAGAAAATGAACTGAAAAGAGCTAGAAATATTTATTTAATGCTTTTTGGCAAGGTTCAGGCCATGAGGCCTGCTCTTCCACCTAACCAGTGGACTTGGGAAGGAGAGATGTTGGGTTGACGAGGAACTTGTGGTACCGAACTGACATTTGTCTGGAGTAGGTGAGGGAAACCCCAGCTGAAAACCTCGCGTAGTTTGGCCAAGCAGGGTTTGAACCCATGCTCTACTACTCAGCGGGATCATGGAAGCAAAGACGTTACCTCTAGACCACCTCTGTTGGTTGCCACCGGTATTTAGGATAGTCAGTTTTATTATGTTCATTCTTGCACGTACTGTTCATATAGTATGTCATTCTTGTTAGAAGTATTCAATATGATGAAACTTTTTAAGTAATTAGTATAGTAAGTGAAACTTACTTACCAAAACATTAATGATCCCTAAAAGATTGTTTATTGAAAATTCTTTTACTTTCAAATCTTAGTCTTAGTTAACAATGGAAAAGCACATGTTTATTTTTGTGACTATTGTATGAAATACACTACATATAATAATAAAATACATCAAGATTTACATAGTGTATTGCATTAAAAGATGAATAAAATCATTGCAACCCCACATAAGGATTATGAGTGTGTTGTAAAAGGCTGGGAAAACGGGAGAGCCACAAAACTGTTGGGTTAGTGACTTAATTAAATTTCAGGGTTTGAACCACAATACTGGAGATAGAGAACAACATTAATCACTCCAAAGGTGACCTCACACTTACCTGAATGACACATTACTAAAACTGACAAAAAAAAGTCAAAGGCACTGAAGTTCCAGTTCCTGCTACAGCCCGCACGAGATGTTCCTGGCTGTACAAGTAAAATATTGTCCAACCATGCTCAATATTCATATCCTGGATTATGATAATTATCTAGGATTTATTTCCTTAAAATTTTAATAATTATTGGATTGAATAATTGGACCTGATTAAAAGTGTCCAAGATGGGCTAATTCTGTGGAAGAATTATGTAATGTTTAACAGATATATGCACTATTGAAATTGATCAATACAAAATGTAGAGAAATTTAATAGCATTGGCATGAAATGAAGTATGCTCAATTCGAATATTAAACTGCTTTCATCAATCTATAAACAATGCTTCATGTCTTTGACGTCAAAACTAAAATAATTCATTAAAACACAGTATGATAAAATATAAACTGTCTGCATCGAATAATTTATATTCTTCGCGAATGAGTAGAAATAAAATGTCACGCAAGTTGAACATTACATGAGTTTACTCAAGCAAGTGACATGACATGGTTCTAAAACTTCCAATAACATCACTGCACTATATTACACGGTCAAATCTTATTTTAAATCACTACAATTCATTCACAAATACAGTCTTCACTAAGATATATTATTTTAAACATAAATACATAACCTTATTACGTAACCTGTTCATAACAGAATGTACATGTATTCGCAATTTCTTTCGACCCGACAGTGAAAAGGGGAAGAAGGCCAATCGAAGAACGGCAGAAATCTTCGACAGAAATGACACCTTGGATAAGAGTACGGACTGACTACAGAGGACCATGTGTTTTTGAAGGTGGCGGACATGTTCAAATACTACGAAGGGCAAATGAATTACATAATTAAAGAAACTAATTAAAAAGTTGAATTGGATACAGTTCATCAAAATATTTCACTATAATATTCCGCCATAATTCTAATGATGTCTAATTGTTATGTTCTTTTATAAAGAAAAAGTTTCGGGCATAGTAAAGCTGCTAATTCAGTACTGCAGGGCATTCAGCTGGTCGATATACGCGAGTCTGGAAAACGTGAAGCGTATCGCAAACGGAACTTCCTCCTGGTTGGCTAGAAACCCGTATGCGAAGAGACGTTCCGTTCAGAGATCTCCCGAAGTGCATTCGTGTTTTCGCCTTCGTACCGGTCAGGTTGCTTCCTCCTCACTTCTGTTCCTTGGTAAGTTGGAGGTGCTGGGAGGAGTGACTAGGTATATCGGACAATAAATTTAAGGCGATAAATAATCGAAAGTGCATTTCTAGCTTGTTTTGTGCATTAATAGTTCATGGATTGCGGGAATGTGTAGTTCGGATAGTTTCCGTGTAATTTTCGAGATAATGTTAAATTAGTTCCGACCTGTAATTTAACGACCGCCATCTTTGTGGAACCGGCAGTATTTTATCGCATTTTAGAGATGTTCGATGACCATTCTTCGAACAACTTTTCTTATATTGTGATGCGTATGTGTATTGCGCTAACGTCGGGTGTGAGTGATAGTACTTTCATGGTGTCCTCGCAGAGCCAGTATTAAATGTCTTATGTTCTTACAGGTTGAAGAAACCTATAAACGCCGAAGCCACAATGTTTCACCGACTCATTGCCCCCGTCGCGAGGACCGCCGTATGTAGTTAATGCAGTTTAATGTCTAATTTTATCTTATATTCCTCTGTACTTTGCTTCAATAATTTGTGATGTTTCAGCTCATGTCTGGAGCGACGAGAGCGTACGTCCGACCCCTTAGCAGTGTTGTAACACTCCCTAGCAGTCCATTGAGCCAGCACAGGCAGCCCACTGCTCCAACAGTTAGTTTGGTACGTGTTAAGTGATTTGTTAAGTAGTATGTCAGTGGTTTAGTGTGAAGTTTTCTATCGGTGTAAAATACATGACCCCTGTATGTAAATGGAGTTTTGTTGGCCCCATACCAATTGCTCAGATTCCTTATATAGCACACTGATTACATAACCAATCAATTGTTAATGTTGAGTTGATAAAGTACCTTTTTTTGTATTTGGGCTGTATAATTTTATATTAATCTTTTAATTTGGGAGTTTTATGTACAATTTGTTGAAGTTGGAAAATGTAAAGACTTGGGCGGATGTGGTCATTAATTATTAAATTTAGTATTTTAATTTTTTCCTTCCATCATATATGTACCAATTTATTGGGTCTCATTCAATGTCATTTTGAGGTCAAAGGTTTTGTGCAGAAATTGTTCTCGATTATGTTCTGAGACTTGTTGGTTGTTACAGTTGCCTGCAGTCCGCAACTTTCAAACAACTGCAGTCACGAAAGATATTGATTCAGCTGCTAAATTTATTGGTGCTGGTGCTGCCACAGTTGGTGTGGCTGGTTCAGGTGAGAATGTATTCTTCTCATGTGAATGTGGAACTAATGGATACCCTTGGGTTTCTTTACTAATTGCCCTATGATGAGATTGCTCTGTGGTCAGTGGCAAGCTTGCACTAGGGGCTCACATACAAGGTACCCTGTTACCAACTATGTCCCCGGGAAGGTCTGAGTCAGGGCACTCGAATGCTCTAGCCGGGCAACCTCATAAGGAGGTGTGGGGGACTTGAAAAGGGCGGGTTAGCCAGTTTTGTGGCCTGGGATACCTCAGGTGGAGGCCTCTGGTTTTACCCTTGGAAACTCCCGTGGCCAGCTGTTTGAGTGTAATGTGCAAGTTGGATTCTATCCTAAACTCAATTCAGACTATTCTGCCTCTGACCACTCCTGAGCTACTGAGGGTGTATTTTGTCAATGGGAAAAGATTAAGTTTTTTATGGTTCTAGCATGGTGTTATGGCTTACTTTCCCTTCCTTGTTTTCTTGTGTACTGTTTTTTTTCTTTTCAATATTGTGTTAATATTTCCAGGTATTGGGATTGGTTTGGTGTTTGGGGCTTTGATATTGGGGTATTCTAGGAATCCCTCACTAAAACAGCAAATATTCTCCTATGCTATCCTGGGTTTTGCCCTTTCAGAAGCTATGGGACTGTTCTGTTTAATGATTGCTTTCATCTTACTATTTGCAATGTAACTTTGCTCCTCCCTGCTTGCAGAAATCACATTTGCACGTTGATGTGGGTATTGTTTTGAAAATGCCCTATTCTCCTTTCACAAAATTTGTGCCTTGAATCAAATTAGTTTATTGCTAGTCAAACCTCATTACTTAATATTAGGATAGGGATCACATCCTGGCATTTTGCATAGAGCAGTTGTTTCTGCAATCATAAGAGTTGCATTGAATAAATAATTGCTTTTTTGTAAATGCGATTAATGTACCTGAAGTCAGTATTATGTGAGAAATCAGTTTTGTAATATTAGAAGTTTTGTTGACATGGATTCAAGTAAACTGAGCACATTCCTGTTCTGTGTCCACTATTGTAAATATAATTGTTATTTTTATTTTTCAATAATAAAACTATTTCTTATGATTTTTTATTTATTTTTTTGCATGAAGCTTTAGTTAGCCTTAACCGTTAAGGATACTAGGTGTGATGGTTATTTCTTCCTTCAAACCCTGTGTGCACTGGTTTTTATTTTGTATTATTTACGTGCTTGGTGTCATTCTAAGTGAATAGTATGCGTTTGGTGAAGAGAACAGGTCTGCTATAATGTGGGCAGTTCACGTTTTATCGGAGCCATAGTCTACCCAGGTGTCTGTTACAGGTGCTGGCATCGGCACAGTGTTTGGTTCACTCATCATCGGCTATGCCAGGAACCCTTCCCTGAAGCAACAGCTGTTCTCCTATGCCATCTTGGGTTTTGCCTTGTCTGAGGCTATGGGTCTGTTCTGTTTGATGATGGCGTTCTTGTTGCTGTTCGCATTCTAATCGCATTTTAGTTGCCTATTCATTACCATGGAGGTTCAACCTTCCCGTCAAGGGGTGGGACTTATGGGGCAATGGCTCTCCATGGAATAATCAAGGTTGCTGTGGAAAGTGGTACATGCTGGTGGTTTGTTAAGAGAACTTGTGCACCAAAGGGGCTGAAGACTTGTGGACACTTGTGCACAGATCCTCACTACCGTTGTTTGCTACCAACGTAGGGCCCTTCTTTATTCCATGGTGTCTGGTCATGTAGCAGAATTCAGGTTGCCAGCACAGGTTTCACAATAGGACAGAAGTGAGAGGGAATTTTAACCACTGCATTCTGCAGCCATTTTGTTTTTCTGTACAATATTTAAATTGTCAACTTAATTATACATATTGTGATTTGTATGTTGGCCAGACCATGTTTGTTGGCCTCTATTTGGTAATGCAGGGAGAATGATTCCATTGTACAGCCTTGTTAGAAAAGAGTAAATTAGTGAAGTGGCTTCGGCAGGCTGCTCAAAATTCATATGTATTACTTTGACATCAGCCCAGTCCATCCTAATCATTTCCATCCCCATCACTTTAGGGTAGTACTACGGTTGATTTCTGGTTATGTTGTAGACTGAATTGTTTTGTAAATTTATTCATATATGTATTGGCCTTCAATGAATGAAGAGATGAGAATGTTAGATCTTTTGTCTTCTGTTAAACCAGGCCCAATTTCCATCATCCTTTTTGAACTTTGTATTTAAAGGGAGAAAGGGTTAGAGTAATACTCAAAATGACATTCTGGTTTTTCAATCTTCACCAATCTTGGGTGGTGTCTGGCATTCTGCCATCTGGTGGTAGACATTACCTAACATCTTTCAAAGATAGTTGAGCTAATTAATTGTAGTCCTGGTAGATGGCGGGATACAGTCAGTTTGCTTCATGTAGTTCCCCAGTCTTCCACCTGGGTTCGCAAGAGTCGGGAAAGTAGACAATACACTTGTCCTGCCAATTTTGAATAGAGATCATTGTGTCTGTGCACAGTAACTTTGGTGACTGTTCTAGTATGTCAGCTGTCTGCAGTAAATAAGAGGGAAGTATTAACAATAAATTTGGCGATTTTGCTTTCTTAAAGCAGTCTACACAGATGAATTACTGGTTTTACAATGCATTTTTTAATCATGATCTGAGCTACCTACATTAGAGCAAATGCAACTTCAATGTATTCCTATCTGTTAAAAATTATAGGACTGCTATGGTATGAGAGGTTGGCTGTTCTTGAAATAGCTGTGGCATTAGAGCTCACACTGTCAAATTTGACACTACAAATGTTATGTACCCTGTAATTATTCTCTAACCATGAGTTTTATCAATTTGTTTTGAGGGTTTGAATTCTTCACTGCTCTTGCAATTGTAGCTGAAGGAATGTGTTCACATCCACAAAACTTGCTTACTTTTTAGTAATGTGGTTGCTTCTGAATTGCATACATTAATGATATGGATCTTGGTAGTGCTTTATGTACTCAACAAAGTGAGTGAACTGGTGAATAATTTGTGCAGCATAGTTTGCCCTAGAATTCACATCGCAACCCATTAACACCCAGCAATTTATTTATAGATCAGCCTGAATGATCATAGAAATCTTGCAATTGAATTAGATTTCAAAAATTTAGATTCAGTCTGTATTTTTAGTTGGATAGATTTGTAGAAATGACAAGATGTTTTATTTAAGTCCCATGAAATAAAATAATCCAGTCTTATGTACAGAGTTGAATGTTTTTGAGCTGAATTTGTAAAGCTTTTCTTTTGAGGAAATGGTTGGCTTCTTCAAATTGATTAACATGTTCCTCTCTGTTGTGATAAAAGATTCAGCTAATTGGTATCACTTTCCAAAATCTGATGATCCTTTATAGATTGGGGCTCTGCGCTTCGTGTGTAGGCAAGTTGAGAGTTGCTGCTCATAGCTAATGTACACAGTTGTCATAGGGCAGTTGTTTTGTGTTAATTGTTCTGATGTAGTGTGAGAATACGAGAGGGCTGATTTTATTTGTATCTCTCCTGCCTAAGAAGGTTCACTTTGTTTTATTATTTGTATTGACGGACGAAGTTCTGAATGATAATTAAGTTTGTGACTGAAAATGATGTTCCCGGATCTAGATTACATTTTTTTTCTCAAAATGAACATGAACTATGTGTATATGTAGTATATTTATATTAGATGAGGTATGTGTGTGTGGATTTAAGTTTCTTTTTAACTATTAAGAGAATTTTTCAGATTTAGTAAATCAAACTAAAAGGACTAATAGTAAGAAATACTTATTAGCACAAATGCCTCTTATGAAAATTGGTTTGGTATACACAATGCTAGGTGGTCAGCAAAGCTTTCTTGCGTATCACTCAAAACAATTGGAAAAGTAAGAATTTGACCCTTTCAATAATAGATCCTGTATTGAGATATGTTCAAGGATATTTTGTCAGTTTACTATGGGACTACTTCAAAGTGTTGAGATCCTACATGATAATTTCTCAGAACTATTCACCTTTCTAAGTATTCTTCTCTTCATACAGGATGCAGTGGTCAGGAGATGATAGAGGAATTAATATTGTGAAGTCTGCAACGGCAAGGAACAGATAACTGAAAATAAAGGATTTTTGTTATTCTAGTAATCACAATAATTCAGAAAAATATAAGAATGATAGAGGTGCTATACTACTACTAATTGCTAAGCTAAATACCTCATTTTGGAATATGGACTTATCAAATGCAATTTCTGTTGGAAATGATGGCAAAATATTGTCACAATTCATAAAGGTGTCTAATTAGATTCTATTGAAAAGTTGTGAGTTCTGTGTGGAACCAGAGGCTGTTGCTAAAAATTTTGTTTTTTGTTTAGCTAGAGTTGGAATTCCTGAGTAATAGTTATTGTATTAAAGTTATTTAGACATGTGTTACTACGGGAAAGATCGTGATGTAGAGAAAAAGAAGGAAAAAAAGTACTGCATTTCTGAACAGTCCAGGAAGACTTCTACAGTAAGTCTAAATGCTATGAAACTCAAAAATGGTTTGAACAGTATCTCACTTTGGAAATATTACATTTTCAATAGAAAAGGAAAATGATTTTTTAAAAATTAGAATGCATTATTTATAATTAGTATAAAGTAATATGAAATCTTTTGTAGTGTGTTGCATACTCATTGTATCATTTACCTGTCAAGCTTATTGTCGATAAATGAAAAGTAATTTTTTTTTAATTTTACTTTTATCTTCCTACAACCTAGGACTATCTGATGAAATGCGACGGATAAAACAATTTGGACAGGAAGGGATTAATTGTAAAATTAGGTGTAGTTTGCTCCCTTCCTCTGCAGTTATTTTTTTTGGAATGCTTTCTGTACTGTACAGCTAAACTACATGCTCTAGGGTGTATTAAACACCTATTAGGTTGAATTTCTGTTCAAAACCCTTAGCAAGCTCTTTCATCATGTAACATTTTGTGGCTTTGATGATATAAATGGTTCTCCAACTTGTTTTACCTATACATATTAGTTTCCTCTAGTGAAGGATATAATTCTTAAATATGTCACTATAAAAACAGCCTGTGAACAGTTTCTTGCTGAGTTGGAATTCGACTAGGTTTTAATTGAAAGCAGTGATATTCAAATTAGTTTTCAAGTTAAAATTGAACAATGGTATGAGACTTGTCAGGGATGTGGCTAGTATGTCACACCATTATCTGGTAGCTAACTATTTTTCTGCAATGAAACTTACCAGTTTCATCCACTTAATCTATCACATTATTGTTGGTAATAGAAGATGATACATTGAATTGGTAAGCATTTTACAGATTTTTAAGATGTAAAATGGGACATGTGATATACTTCTGATCAATAGCTTTATCTAGTGGGACCAGATGCTGTCTCAATTGCAGTATTGTCCCATATGATGGCCTGGTATTGTAATACTGGAATGTCCCTCACTGAAATAAAGTTGGATTATAATTATGAAAATTGGGAAGAACTAGTGAATATGAGATATGGAATGTGAAGAAGGGTATTTCATTTGTAAAAAGTAACTCCAAGTCCTGTTGTTTTTTAGTGGTTATCCTGAATTATTAAGGTAAGTGTCATTCTTCGCTCATTACTTGCATATCGCGATTTCTTGTTTTCAATCTTTATTGCACCAGATTATTTTCCAACATTTTGACACAAACATGTTAAATAGTATTTACTTTCATATGTATGTAATTGCGTTAATCGAAACGTTTTACTGTATCAGAAAAGTAGTTGATATTTTAATTATGGAAGTCCATGTCACAATCTCATAACATTGAAATATTCCCTCTCGTCTTAGATGTAAAATAAAATTTGAAAGGTTGTCTAGCCCAGAACCCTCCCCACACCTTGTTTTTTCTCACTTATGATTCCGGGAGAGAAGATTTTTACAACTAGCCCGGCTCATCTACAGTTAACCATGAAGTTGCTGATTTACTTTCATTAGCCTGGAAGGCCAAGATTAGTTTCTTTCATGCGTGGAAGACACGATGTGCTTGCTCTCAATTAGAAATTCAACAATGCCGATTGCTCACTGTCACCTGCAACTCGGAATTATTTTGAAAATTAGCACGTTTCATTGTTCGGGCAAATTTGCTGTCTGAAGGTTCATTCTCATAGTTCCATTTGGTGTTAATTTCATACTACTCGATACTTTCTATGGCTACTGATTCAGTGAAATGAAATTAAGAACATTTTAATTTTTTGTTTCGGTGGAATTTTGTCGTAAATTTCACGAAATTTTTACTAGAGATAGCTTGTTCATAGCGCCATTGTTATAGTATTTTTAGTAATAATACCAAACTTAGTAGCTTTTATTCATTGAAAATAGTAATATTTTTCTATTTACTAGAGATAGCTTGTTCATAGCGCCATTGTTATAGTATTTTTAGTAATAATACCAAACTTAGTAGCTTTTATTCATTGAAAATAGTAATATTTTTCTATTTACTAGAGATAGCTTGTTCATAGCGCCATTGTTATAGTATTTTTAGTAATAATACCAAACTTAGTAGCTTTTATTCATTGAAAATAGTAATATTTTTCTATTTACTAGAGATAGCTTGTTCATAGCGCCATTGTTATAGTATTTTTAGTAATAATACCAAACTTAGTAGCTTTTATTCATTGAAAATAGTAATATTTTTCTATTTACTAGAGATAGCTTGTTCATAGCGCCATTGTTATAGTATTTTTAGTAATAATACCAAACTTAGTAGCTTTTATTCATTGAAAATAGTAATATTTTTCTATTTACTAGAGATAGCTTGTTCATAGCGCCATTGTTATAGTATTTTTAGTAATAATACCAAACTTAGTAGCTTTTATTCATTGAAAATAGTAATATTTTTCTATTTACTCATCCTTGGAATGGTTGTGTAGACGTGTATTTTAGGAACAACGCTTCAATTTTTCGGTTGATAGTGAAGTGCATAGCAAAAGTTTGTATAGTGGGATTCACGATAAAAATAAGAGTAGAATCTCGTTAGTAGATTGTCATTTGCAGTAACAGCGTTTCTTGGGGCATCGTTGTCTGGTCTCTGGTGCACTAGCGTCCCGCTCGCTGGCTGTTGCATTGAACAGTCTGGGGGGGGGGGCTGTTCTCCAACCTTCGTACAGTATCTTCCGCGTCATCCAAATAATTTTCTTCCAATTTGATACTTTAGTCAATACAGCCAACATATACTACATCCAAATCAGGGAAGAGAGTTTTTTCAATGCTTTTTGTATTTCTTCGAGAAAACCAGTGGTACGATTCGTTACAACAAACACTTTCATTCTTTTGGGCTAAAGACGTAAATGTAGTCGTGAGAGAAGGGATCAGTATCCTCTCCACAAAAAAGTGATATTTGTTATATCACTGTAATATACCATTAGTCCAGTCATAGTATAGTTTTATGTGTACTCAATTTTGGCACGGTTGTGTACATTAATTCTGTAGCCCCATCCTGGCCCGGGTTTTGCTCCGGTTTTCCTTCGGGTAGAGATGGGTTTCTTATAGAGGTACTCTAGGTTTTGTCTAGAGGCGTGTTTATTGTAAAATAAATCATTAATGTAATTTCAATTCTTATGATTTTTAAACACTATACTTAGAATAATCTATAGTTCGATAATAATTTGTACATGTAAAATAAATTTTTTGTGTTAAATTACAATCGTATTGACATTCTATTAGTATTATAACTCGCAACTGACTTTTTATCTTATCTAGGAATTTTTGCTGAAATTTTTGAATCCGCCTCTGGCTTAGGACCCTTGATCGGAATTGATGGGATGGTCCCTTGCTTGCTTCCGGAGAGTAAATCAGTTTGTCTTCCTCGTGGTCATACGCAGTTACTGCTTTTTTGACAAATTTATTTTTATTTCCTAACGTAATGAAAATGCCTTACTACGCCTACACAGTAGGTACAAGGCACTTCACCTCTCTCATTTCGTTCAAATCATGAAGGAAAAATTAGGAAGGTGAGCCAAAGACCCATCTTGTGTGTGATAATTTTGGCATTGTTCCTAATTACTGAAGAGCAAACCTTCTTCTGTCCACCTCCTAGTATCAATAACTATAACTACTTCTACAAACCCCTCCACGTGGGCCAAATTGTTGGTAAACCCAGCTAACCGGACCACCTACTAGCAAAAGCCTTCCATCCTACTTCTGACTCCTATCGCTCCATGTAGATAAGCTTCTATAGTACGCTACAATTCCCGTTTACAAATACAACAATGGAAAACATTGTTCCTATGACGACCGCTATCATGACAAAAGTAACAGCTTATGACTAAAGTAACGGCTCTCAAGCCATGCGAAAAAATCGCTTTATTTAACTTTTTTAATATACGAGTATTTTGAAAAACTAGTACCCATCAGATATTTCTAATTATTCATAAGACCAATTATTTTATATGAAATCAACACTGGTACGGATTTTGAAAGCCATATCTCACCGTCCTCGGTTCTTCAACTCATACGACATGTAGAACATCTGGTACTACGCCAATATAGTGCAGCCGAGGACCAAAAGGGCGTTCAGTCCACTCATCAATCTTATACTGTGTTACCTGGTGGATAACAATATTTTACTTGCTAACGCCTCAGTGACTGACGAATAATTTCTATTCGCAACTTCTTCACTAGAAGATAAACTACTAAATCACAAAACTAATTACACACAGACAAATACTATTATTAGGAATGGAACCATAATAACTTCCTAACTGTACCAAGGTCTGCACAAAACTGAGTGAAGCGAGAATAAATTCATATCTTTTGGGGTGTCCGTAAAATATACTTATTGAAAACAGCTACTCCCTACAGTCTTCCTATTAGAAGACAGTACCTATGTGCCGCACAGTTGATTACCGAAAAGCTGGCCATAATATATTAGCCTCCACCCAGCATTCTGAAATTTTGCACCGGGAGGGTTTTGAGGTCACTGATAACGAATCCGAAATCTAATTTTTTTAAAAACAATAGCAAAGACAATATGGCGGAAATAATTTGAAAATATCGTATAATTTGAAAACGTGGCCATCAATATTAAAATTTCGTACTATGGAAAGATTGAGATTACTGTCAATGAATGAGAACTCTAATTTAAAAAAAATACAAATCCAATATGTGAAAAAATCATAGTAGAAATTCTCGATAACAGGTTTCATAAATTATTACTTAAAAAATGGAATTCAAAGACTGAAGAATTGTCTATAATAGATTTCAAGTATAATTAATAATTAGACATCAAATCTCATGTACAGTGTGATAGGCCAGTATAATGAACTTTAAAAAATATATATTTCAAGTATTATTTTCTGAAAATATTTTGATTGAAAGAAGTTCATAGGACTTATTTTATTTAAACAATGTTAGTTGTCAATCAATAAATTATTCTAATTTACAGAAATTAAGTGAAAACAAGAAAAATACGGGAAATTCCTTCCTTGCGGTGTGGGTGTGCCGCAAGGAGAGTATTCAACCCAAGGGACTTTGAAGCGACCGAGGGTTCACAGCCCTCCCGCTTCAGAAGAAACAAAGTCAAAGACACTATATTACTCATGAGAATGTTTTTTTATGATGAACAGAAAGGAACCTTGGAAAAAGTTTCACCCTTTTATATTTCTGAAGCACTGGAAGGTATCTATGGTAAACTGAAGGGCACAAAACGACTAAGGTATGATTCTATGTTGTTGGAAATCAACATACAGGTATTGACCCTTTTAAATTGCGAAAAGCTGGGAGAGTTACCTGTCAAGTGCGAACTCCATGCTGTACTTAATTTCAGCAAAGGAGTAGTATCTTGCGCGAACATAATAGATATGTCAACAGAACTTGTTGAAGAAGGGGAGGCTAAACATATGGTTGGGGTCCGTCGAATCATGGGGAAGGTAAATGGTGTTCTGCAGAAGACCAGTTCCTTCACTGTGACCTTTTACTGTCCGAAACTACCCTAAGATCTTAAAGCTGAATGGCTTAACCTGCCGGAGCGAACCTTCGTTCCAAATCCTCTGAGCTGTTTCAAGTACCAGAGGTTTGGCAATACCACGACATCCTGTAAGGGTCGTGATACATGCGGTAAGGAGGCACACGAACCCGGTGTTTCATGCCCGGGTCCTGCTAAGTGCGTTAATTGCACAGGCAACCACTCGATGTGGAGCAGGGAGTGTGTCACCTTTCTGGAAGAAAAAGTGCAGAACATTAAGACAACGGAGAAGATCCCGTACGGTGAAGCACGGGAGAAATACAGGACTTTACACTCTATATTTTCTACCAGCTTCCCCACAGCAGCGAAGACTCCTTTAATAATGAAAAACGTTTCCGTTCAAGCCGATTTCACTGACGTCTGCGACAACTTCGTGCACATTTCACTGCAAATGCGAGAAGAAAGATGTTCCAACCGTTCCCGTTAAGCCGAAAACTCCATCAACACCCCGTCCATCAACTTCAAAGAAAACTTCCAGTAGTGTGAAACCTACCACGGTAACAACCAAGACAAAAACAAAGCAGGGTTCCGAGGCTAAACCCCTGAACCTTGTTGAATTTCCGAAAACAATGAGAACAACACCCTTCAAAAAGTCGCAGAGACGTAAAATGAACGTCTCTGTACTTACTTTCTCCGAGTCGGATTATGCATTGTCTGATGGTGACGTGGAGATGCACATTCACGAACCTGACCCAGGAGACTCCAGAAAGTAATAGCTTCCATACTTCAGTGGAACCTTAACGGCTATAGAACTCAACGTGAAGAGTTACAGCTCTTAGCGCGTCGCAATCTGATCTGTATTTGCCTGCAGGAGAGACACCTTTTACACTGCTGAGTGCTACGCCATATTGCGAGCATTGCGATCAACAAAGTGCTCCGACGGATCACATTTCCTGATTCGCTGAGTGCCCTCCAAGCAATCCAGAACATGTATCCAGCTGATAAGCTGATCCAGAACATCCAGGATGTACTTTTCTCACTGCAAAGTGATGGAAAAAACATAATGTTTTGCTGGGTTCCCGGACACGTGGGTATCAGGGGAAATGAGGAAGCAGACGATTCCGCAAAGACTCGCATGGATTTCTCCACGATTCCAAAACTAGATCTCATAAATTCCATCGAGTTGAGGATTCTGAGTGAATGGAGCAATGAGTGGTTAGCTGTTGAAAGGAATAAGCTCCGACTTATCAAATCTTCTGTTAAGTCATGGAGCGGTTCCTGTAGGCCAGCCCGGCGCGACGAGGTCTTGCTGACCCGCCTGCGCATAGGACATTGTCCTCTCACTCATAGGTATCTCTTACTACTTGATGATGAACCCGTTTGTGAGGAGTGTAGCTGTTCTCTGACAGTGCGTCACCTACTAACTGATTGCAGAAGATACTCAAGTATACGGAGACAAATTGGTCTGGCTGCAGATTTACCAACAATTCTCGGAAATGAAACGGTTAATGTTAATAAACTATTGAATTTTATGAGTAGATCGGGGCTCCTCCCACAAGTTCTCGGGAGGGTTTAAAATTTGCATTCCCTTTTCATCTTTACTGTCTTCTTTTTTTTCATCATTCGTTTCTGTAATTTGAAAATATAATATTTAAAAAATGTTTTCCTTTTTTGTGAAATAATGTATTGGTATTCTGTTTTCTTTTCTTTTATCTTTGTATTTAGATATTTGTTGAATTCAGGAGGGTTTTTTAGTGGGTATGGTCGAGATATTCGGCGAGTCCCACACACGGGGAAGAGTCATTACGGCTCTTCTCTATGGTGCGAAACTGCATTTTTCCCTACTTGCATGGGCTCTAATGACCTCGATGTTGACGAGCCCTAAAGCCCCAACAAAAAAAACGCGTCTTAATGCAACACAGGTGAAACCGCTCCGGCGTCTTTGAAGTTCTCTTTAAAACTGAATATCCAACCCCAGATGCGCTTACTAACTTTTTAAACAGCACAGTAAATGTGTTGAACTATTCCTTGAGGCATTGGCATGACTCAAAATTCGTTAGCAGAAACTTTTTTTTCAGTTTTGGCCAGCTTTTCGGCGAATGGTCCCACTGTGCGTCGTCTCCATGGGACTTGGGAGAGGCATCTCCTCAAAAGTAGCGAATAAAAAATATGTATATATTTTAACTACAAACGGATTAATTCGTGAGGAGAGAAATGACGTATTTATTCGGAGCAGTTTTATTAAGCGTTAGTAAATACAATAAACGGGAAGAACGATTTTTTTTGTAAGAAAGTTACTTTAAAACTCATATTTAGGATCTTAGGAAAAAATGTATTATGCAACCTAAAAATACAATGCCCTGAGTTCATTGTAACTATACAGCTATACTCCTACCTACAGACAACCTTCTTCATCGGCAGCTTATATTTCAAAACTTTCTTTACGAGTTAGCACCCATGTATGTGAAATGTATAGATGTTAGGAAAATGAACTTCACTACATTGTGTGTGTTACTTATTTCAAATCATTTAAGTCAATAGTTTATCAATATTTCTCATAAGTATGTAACATAACAATTGAAACTTTTTTTATTAATAAAGATTAATATACTGAATTTCTTTATGTTGTTTTCATTTCACGTTTTTTATCTTTATATGTTTTGTAGTGTGTAAAAAGTAAATTGTATTTTAATTGTATGATGCCTTCAACCCAACCTTAGTTGGGGTTTTACTTGGTTATCGTAGCTATTACGGTAAATGCTTGGACCTTCATGAAACAAACGCACCCCTGTGGGGGGTGGGAGGAAAAAGATTAATGGATGCATATTTTTGTAAGTTTTCTTCATGGAATTTAATTTCTCAGCAAAAGTGAAAATTTAATATCACGAAAGTAGAGAAATATAGATCTAGCATATGAATGTAGAGTATTATACAAGAACGCGTGCAAAATGAGCTTGAAAATATCCCGAACTGTTGATAGGTATTACAAGAATTGCCAGTATTGATCAAAACCTGAGCATCGCAGGGTAGTTCAGCTAGTACTCTGTATAATTAATACCAATTAATTTAAGGACAAATGGTGGGGAAAATGGGAATGTGCGGATCTTTGCCTCACGCTACCTTTTTCTATGAAAGTTACCAGATGTAAATTAATGTTCGTGAAATAGTAATTCCATGTTTTGGTATTGAGAACATTTCATATTTTCCTAATTGACAAAAGAGTACCGCACTGGGAACCTTTTTGTTTTTGATAAGATTTGAATATAAGAATTGGGTATATAAGAAAGTAAATATAGAATAGAAGATAAGTATGTAAAGGTGTGTCGGGTGCTGCTCCAGATAATCAGTCCGCTAGCCGAGAGGTGCGTTCAAGCAAGGGCATTTGGAGGTATGCAAGGTGAACAAGTATTGTGATGTAGAACACGTACACTAATCTCTGCCACGTTTGCATTCATAGGGCTGAACGGCTTTCTGTTTTCAAGTGTCAATACCAGTACGCAAAAAATCTTCATTGATATTGATCGATATATTTTATACTTGTATAGTTTATAATATGATAGTAATATTAAGAATGTGCCGGGAACTTTGAAATATTATTGATTATCCGAGAATTTCTAAACATAGAACGTGCAACTAAGAATTTTTTAACCTATTGATTTATAGGAAGAAGTAATATGTTTCGTAAAAACAACTTGAAGTATTAAATACATGCCTTTGTTTTCCTCGCCCTTTAATCTTACCTCGAGAACGGGATTAATTCAAGTGTTCTATTGTCTTGATTAATTATAATATGCCTTATATTTTTTACACCAGTGCCATTTCAATACAGTTCTGATGAGGGCTGATTCTGGAGGATGAAACTGGAAATCATTCTTCTCTTTCTTATCATCGCAAAATATTTTAATTGCAGAATAAGTGAAAAGAACTATTAAATGTATTATTACTTGAATTTTCTGTTGATGCTATCACATAATTTACGTTTGAGGTTTATTATAGTACATCTACATACTCATTGAGAGAGTATAAATGTGTTTAATGGATGAACGTGATGGAAACCATACTTTGTACATCGAGGTTTGGTGTTGGTAGTATATATGTTAACGGCAGTGTAGGAAATTCAGACATTGTAAACAATTCCTAGGTAATGTGAACAAAGCCTGAAACCATTAGGAAATATTCGTCGCATTTCCCACTTTGCCTAGGCATTGTAGACATTGCCTAACGAAGGCTAGTAATGCTAGAAATGCAAAATATTCTGTTTAAACTAGAATAAGCATGATTATTTCTTTAATTTCTCTGTATCTTGTCCGTAATTTCAAAATTGGCTTCGAAATATCACTCAATGGAACATATATCGAATATCACAAAATACGAAAAATAATAGTTTGAAAATTTTCTGATATTAATAACTGCCTAATGGATGATGATGACTACACAGTTTTTACAAGCTTATAATAAACGTAACATTCGTACTGAGTACAATGTCCTTCCGAATAAAATTTGTCATTAATTTTTGGGCCACTTCCGACACATCGAACTGAAATTTTATAGATATGTGAGGTCTGAATGACAATAGAAGACTAATTCTATGAAGCTGATCTGACGATGGACGTATATCGTTTATTTTATGAGTAATTGTCTTATTTATAAAAAGCGAAAATCTTGCGTTTTGACCAGAATTTTTACTACTCTACTGCGCCCTTAATTGATGCTTGTTGGATGAGTCAGTTAATTTTAGAGTGAATTTGTGCTGTGTTATTGTAGTAAGTAACTATATCCTCTAATTTTCATTCTCCTTGTGTTTAGTCCTGAAAAAAAAAACGTTCGTTCGTCAATAGCTGAAGTAGAGTAATAAAAGCTTTGGCCAAAACGCAATGTCTTCGTTTTTTATGTGTCGATGGTTGCTAATATCCCTTCTTTGTCGTATACGAATATATTTGTATTACAAATTGTCGACACAAATAAATTTGTAGGTCTATGCTGAATTACGGAATATCAGGATGAGATGCGCTATCCAGTGAAGTTCAACGGTACATACACATTACATCGCAAGGAGGGCTACCTATCAGTTAGTGGTTTCTTATCTTATCGGGCTATATTATCAGATGCAATTTCGTTTCTTATCAATTATCCTCCGGAGGCTGGTGGCCGGAGCCTCCGGTGGCAGCGGCGGCTACGGTACAAATTAATTAACACGCTAATAAAATCGAAACTATTTTACGATTTAAAGACAGTTTTCATCTTTCTTAAATGCACAAAACAACGTTCCCATATCTATAAAACCTTATCTCTATGGGAAACGAGAATCTGATGTTAGAGATGGTAGGTAAGCACTGGAATATCCTAATGATAAAAAGTAGTAGTCGAGTTTGTGATTTGACAAATAAATAAGCAAGTTCTAATACTAAAAATTATAAAATAAAATTAACGTATTAAAAAAGTTTTGAAAAGTTAGTGAAAAATAATGTTCAGTAAAATTAAAAATCAAAAAAGTATAACTACAAAAAAGTCACATCCTTGGTCTATAATCATCGGCGCTATTACTTAGAAGATATATAATGGATATTTTTAAAATATGAAATTACATTTTGAAAGATGGAGGCGTCTAGCATCATATGTTGTAAAAATACTTTAAAATGTTTGAATAATACCAGGGTGCTACTGTTGCATGGCGAGCGGAACTACACTATTTCCCTTAATTATTGCCAGACATTACAATCATATTAATTTTTTTAGTATATAACCACTAACAGCAGTATTTGTATTCTTCATTCTATATAGTGCTGAACCAATAAACTAACTGGACACTAATTAGGAGAATCGGTAGAGAATCCACTCCAACGCTAAGGATGCAAGGATTTCTGACTTGTTGCTGGTAACGCGTCAGCGGTAGGTAAGAGGTGAATTCGCGAAAAGAGATTATACTTGATTTACCTGATAAGACCTGTTTGACCTCGTAGCGGTCATGATTAGTACTGGCTCTATTGATGAAAAGCGTGGCGAAATCATACATTGAGAGGTTTGTCTTATTAAACCAATCTATACCCTTTTTATTTGATATTTTGTATCTCCTACAAATACAAATGCGATTATGATGTATTCTACTAGTATTCCATCCCACCGTTTCACAGAGAAGCATTGACTGTGTTCCTGATTGTTTTGTGAGTACAAATTTATATATATATATATATATATATANATATATATATATATATATATATATATATATATATATATATATATATATATATATATATATATATACAAAACTAATTAACTCATATTCCGAACAACATTTTGCGGAAGTAGTCTTCATGAGGGTTGGGTACTACTATATCAAAAATGAACCTGTATTTTCCTCATTTATAGCACACGATTATGCGTGCTTCTACGATAGCGGCATTGTGTCTGATCAAAAGCGGGTGGGCGGCGTAAATTTCCTTCGGAGAAAGATCGATGAGATAAGATGCGATACTGTAAGATTTTGCTCTACTATTTGAAACCCATCCCAGACTCGTGTACCGAGAATAGACATACCGATAGCCCTTGCCCTAAATCCGTGAGGTAGAGAAATATAATGAAAATGTGAGTGAAATATAATTAAAAAAAACAGCTTCAAAATACTTACAAAATAAAAACAGATATTCGTGTTAAAAAAAACTTTCAACATTTATGAATTTCTGAAACGCACAAAAAATCTTTCATAAAAAACTATTCAAAATAGTAATAAATCTAAGTGTATTTTAATATATTTGTATTTGTTAACAGATCAAAATTTTTTAGAAAAGAAAAATTATGATTCAAAGGTATAAATTTTTTAAGAACTCTCCAATAAAGAAAGGCCCAACACCTCCTCAAAAAGTAAAAACACTCGTTTCTATACTTCACACCAAGAGTTTTCTCTTACTTTCAGCAAGTCAAGGAAGTTATAAGAATAGATGTCTTATAACTAAGATAATATAAAAAACTTTTAAATTCCACGATACATCTTACCCATAGCAATACTGTACGAGCGATATGCATTTACTCTAGACTTCCACGCTAACGTTTCTCGCAGTGAGTAGTAGTGTTAAATTAAATTTGTATTGATTACGTTTCATCTTTGTTCGCCTTAAATGATAAGCTACGTCCGTTCCTAAAAACCGACATCTTTGAATAAAATTTCACCCATTATACACTTATGAGATAACATGTAACGAGTCTGTCATGCTTCATCATTGTAGCAAACTTCAAAATCTCATAATTCAAAGAAATTTCCCGCGGTGTCATGGAAGCTTTCTCCGGGGTCCCGTGAGTCTTGCACGCTGTTGTAATAAATGAAAACACGATTGCATGATGTGGACTGTGATACAACCTTCGTAAACAGAACGCGATTCGCATATTTTTTAGAAGTGCACCGTATATGTCTTGTAGTAGTTTGTAGTATGAAATATTTAGCGAAATTAAAGAGAGTGCTATGATCATGTGGTTTTTGCTAATTCATGATAAATAATTATGTTCAACTGCGTTTGAAATTTTCCTTCAAAAACTTTGTTTTTGGCGAAAATTATTCAATTTTCTTAAACAAATGAAATACACTGAGAAAGTGATTATAAGATTTTATTGTTCAGTTTTTTGTAGGATTATGTAGAGTTATGTTTAAGCACAAAATTGTGCACTTAAAGAAGAATTTATGAAGAGAAATATACCTCCTCAGATCCATAAATCACGAATGTATTTCCTTTGAGTTTATTGAAAGTAGAATGGATATTACCGATGTATTTGGAAATAATTAAATTGATATTTCTAAATGTGATTCGATTTATATTGTGTTCTAGTGAATCTGTAAATTAAAAAATAGTAATATTTCACATTACCGATATTGTATGATCAAGATGAAAAAATTAATAGTGTTGCGCCAGAAAATATAAAAATACACATTATCCAGTGAGGGAATAAAGTGTGTTGTCTGATTTTAAATTTAAGAACTTAATCAATCAAAGATAAGATTTCTCCGGAACCTGGACCGCATTATTTACTCAAGGTATTTCCTAGAGCACAAAATTTTGAGGTCGTCAAGTTTTATGAGGGGGAAAACGTTAGAAGTTTAAACTTTTGAAAAGTAGAAGACATAATATTAAAAGAGTAGTTTTGTAAGCTAAAAATATTTATGAAATTAAGAAAACAGTGAAATCTTCGAGAATGAAATATTAATCTTATGGAAATTTTCTAAAACCGTGAATTGGAAAAAAGGTGATAATTATTATTTTAATGAACATTTATAGCTAAAAAAGTATAAAATAAACTAAAACAATTTATTTTAATATTTGAATTTAATGATCACATACTAGTTATAGCATGTTAGAGTCGCATAAAATACACCTCAGAACTAAAAAAATAAAATGCTTTTCCTATTACAAAAAGAAAGAAATTATATATCCACCACGAGAAAATATCTTCGGCGGAAGAAGTATGAACATGGGAGGGGGTAGATAATGACGAAGATGGAGGGGGAGGGAGATACATGCGCTGGCACTGGAAGTTCCTAGAGTGCCTGATCCTCGTAGATGCGACCCAGTTATATTATAATTGCTATCATAAAACATACTTTCAACAATTGTCAGTTCAACGAAAGAAAAAGTGTTATTTTAATTAGATATGAAAAAGAATTTTGTTATGTCGAGGAATGTTTTTAAAACAAAATACATATAAGTTTAAATTTCTCCGTGAAATAAATTCCGTTACAAATAGCGGAGGAGAAGGAATGTTAGCAATAACACTCATTGAAATTATTTGACTCTTCTTGCAGAAGGTTACATCGAAGAATGGATATAGTATCCGGTTCCCGTAGTGACATTTCGTGACTCTTGGTAACCCAGTACTTAAAATGCTAGTCTCGCTGAGTCTAAGAAGAAGCGGCCAGGAATGTCACAGCAGGTCAGCCAAGTGTGTCGAGACAGATGCGGAAAATACTTATGAAAAGGAAACGAAATGCGTTAATCCAAGGCGCATTTCGGACGTGAATGTTATAATCAGTGATCGCAATCGTTCAATAAGGGAAATAGGTGACTAGAAAGAATTGAGGCTTTGGTAAAATGACTACATAGCATCCCTTTCTGGATGTCTTATAACAGCAAGAGTACGTTCGGTGTATTGAAATTTTGTCTCTTAACAAAATAGATGACATTTCATATTACTTTCGAGCAGATGATCTTTTGTGTAAATGTAAAGATATACTTATGGTTACAACTACTAACGGCATTCCAGCTAAACCTAAGGGAACAAATTACGGAAACACATACAAAAGAAAAACAAAAAGGTTCGTAGTTGTTGCAATGAGTTGGTCATCTGCCTGTTAAGGTATTGTTTTCTTCTCCACGAAAACTCGTGTGGTTCTGCTTTTTTTAAAAAATCCTGATAATCTGAGAGTTTACTGAACATATTAGAAATTATACATTGTTAAGACTGATATACGTGTTACAGATTACATTTTTAAATCTCTAAAATGTATATTATCTATTTTTGATGGGATGCCATGAACCCATATACATCCTCCAGATTTACTGTACCTGGGAGGAAATGAAGTTTACGAATTATTTGTATTTGAAAGTAAATTATAAAAGAAGTGATACATAGTTAAAATGTATGATTACGCTACGTCCAGTCCTGAAAACTATCTTTGAAACGGCAACTCATTTGGCAATTAGCTTAGTATGACGGGAGAAGAATTGTATGACGGGGTGTTTACAAAACGTTACCTTTTAGAAATACGATATAACAATTAATTGAATTTAAACTTGATAATTATCTCCTTTCATTTGGATATGAGAGACGTCAGAAGCGTTGACATTGGATGCTATTCGAGCGGAAACACGCCACCACGTGCGTGTCGTCTCTTCTCGTGCGCGCGCTGCTCTGCGGATGTCTCGTGTCGGACAAACACGGAAATTCCCTCGAACAATGCGGAGACGCGCGGGAAGAATATTTGAGGGTCGGGGCGTCACGTAACTGTTTTGGTAAAGAAACGCAAGTAATATAAACGAGAGAAATAACAATGTTTCTTCGTAATGTGTGAAATGGTGAATGTAATTATCTCGCGTCTGAGTGGTATTACTACGAGTATGTACGCGACTTGCGCTACCTTAGTAGCAGGCGAAGAAACGAACACACGTGACAATTTGAGACATAATATACGAATGTGTTCAAGTTATCGGGTAACATTTTAGTGTTGGTTTATCTCGTATTCAGATCGATGTATGAATATTCTACTTTGAATAGGAATTAAAATTAAAAATGGCTTTATGTGCCATTTTATTAAAATTTCTTTCTTTGAAATATTATGACGAATGATAATGTTAAAAAATCAAATACTTTACTACGATTTTAAACATTGTATATAAAACTTCAAGTGATGAACTACTATCTAATAAAGAAAAAACTTTTTCTTTGATTAAAAAAAGGAAATTGCTCCCTACACTTTTAACGTTCTTAAATTCTCCTTATCTTGAGAGAGAGAGAGAATTTTTCGAAACCTATTTCACCTAATGAACCATTGAGTCTATCGCATATGTTAATTTGGGATTGTGTCAATCTTATTCAAAGATTATTCTTTTCTCGTAGAATATACAAGGAGAAACTGTCAAGAGCATAAGATGTAAAAAGCTTCTAATTTAAATCTTCTTCCAAACTTATTTTTTCTCACGATTGCATGAGAGGAGAGAGTTATTTGCTTGTTACGAAATAACGATTGGATTTATTTGACATGTTTTCATAACATCCATCAGAGTGACTAAACTCTAAACTAGTCTAAAGGAGGGCAATATAATACTTAGTCATTATATTGTCACAAAGAGAGTGAAGCATCTTAATACTGTTATAGCTCAGGAAACTTCTCAATCCTCCTGTGTGATAAAAACTTTATCCATGTAGAACTAATCCGCTTTCTTGACTACCCAGGATATTATGACATAAGACGTATATTTATTAATTATAATAGAAGAATTGTACGGCGGGATAACAAAATATCTGAGTTTTGTCCCTAGAAGAGGATGCTTCAAATATATGTCACATAGAAGATAATATGTTTGTGCTGTCACAAACAATGGCAAATTCCCATGTTACTAAAAAGAGGATAATAATGAGTTCTCGGAAGGTAGTAAACTGTAAAACCAGACAAAGAGAGTTGTTGGTCTGTGCTACTGACTATATTTACTTGTCCCAGTTACGTCTTGCACAATGTACATGATTTTTTGTATTTACAAAGATTCAATTTCTTTACCCAGGTAACGAACTATCGAGGGAAGCGTGTGAACTCGAACATTGGCATCTTTCAGCACAAGTTCTTTTTTAAAAATGCGTGTATCGGTTGTTAGCGTGTGATGAGTGATTGTCTGATAGGCTGATTACGTGAATAGTTTACGAGTAATACTATCCGGCAATTCAGTTTTCTCCCAAGGAATTTCAGCTCTTCGTAAGTGAAATACTGTGTTGCATTCCAACTTGAAAATCCTGTACAACTAAGTGAACACTGATGATATTTATAAAAGTAGGTGTAGACTGTGGAATTTTTTCTTGACGACTGTAACAATATTGATGGGATTTGCAGAATAGAGGTAGTTTCTGAAGAAAAGATACAGAATAGAATCGTTTCAGTACTTTTTAATTTTATAAAACGTGCACACATCGCAAGCTTTTTCTTTTTTTTTTCATTGTCGTGAAGGCAGGGCCTCAGTAGCCTCCCCTGCATCAAGACCTCCGAAAACCTAAATGCATGAAGACAAATAGATAAAATCTCTGAAACGGATAAAATACTTCCGAATGATATAGGAGTTAGTGACAACGTAGTCTCCATATTACTGAGAGAGGTAGGTAATTAAAAAGTAACTTGTCAGTTTTGTTTTAGGTATATGATGCACCACTGCCATCCGAAATATTATCTCAGTTAATTCAGGTGGTTATCACAGGTGGTTTAATCAGGAAAACACTGCGCCGTTATGTTTGTCACTTGATTATGTAATTTCATGTGATGAATTCTAATTTCAACTTTGTTGACACGTAGAGATGACTCAATGTGGTGAAAATTGGAAGAACATAAAAAATTAGTCCAGTTTGAGTTTTTTTGCTTGTACAACGCATATAAAAATACATATTTGGGGTATTCAGTAGTTATTTATGCAGTAGTGCCCTGAATACATTAACGTAGTTAACATACGGTAGTTTACATCCGGTCAAGTTGACAGTAAAAAAACTGTTAAACCTTCATCTAATATTTATTAACTAATGCACCATTTTAATATTTGTTAACTAATGTTATATCATTGATGAAGTGAAGATGAGACAGTAGTAGAAATATATTGGGTACCCAGTAATAACACTCAGAAATCACATCAGGTTTCATCACACGAGAGAATGAAAAAATTCCGATTAAGAGAGATTCTCCTGTACATGTAATGAAGTTGGTCGTTGGTTAATATCGTTTTGCTCCGCGAGCATAGTGGTACATTAATTAGTGATCATCGCTGACGGATAGAGGCGCTTCTGTCTCCAGCTGCAATGCCAGAATAGAACATTTTGTATGGTAGGTCGCGACTAAATAATACTAGACTGATATTGACTTGTATTTCCCGACATTACCTACTTCATCCAAGAAGACGGACGTTATCTTCGCGTTCAACAAATCAGGCATCTAAAACAGGTTTTGACCACACAGAATTTGTATTTGCGATTTTCAAAAAGCATTCATACACGATTATTGTGGGTGGAAGGGCGATGTTATCTTGAATCAAATAAACGATTTTTGAACGTACCAAAATTCCATATAGGGGAGACTGGGGTAAAGTGGCCACTCTTAAGGAAAAACGTTCTTCAGTAAACTTATTAAAAGGAAATTAAATTACAAAAGTACTTAATTTGTTTAAAATTTTTTGTAGAATCAATAGTCATCAATAAATTAATATCTTGGAAGATATTTTAGAAATTTTTGTTTTTTCCAACTTTTGCAAAGTGGAAATCTTGAAATGATAAATACGTAGGATACATATATGTCAAACTCAACTATAACTCAAACTATATTTTGGTACTAATCAATTTAAATCAATATTAATGTCGCATATACAATACTTGAATATGAAGTAATGTTCTTTTTTGAAAAAAACTTTTATTTTCTTAGAAACTCGAATTATAGAATTATTAATAAAGTTAAAATATACTTGACAGAAACATTAACAAATTTTTTTAAATGAGTCCCAATGCGTTGATTGGGTCCAAACCTGCACTAGGTTATCAGGAATTCTAGTTGTTGAGGAAATTCACTGCTTCATGTTAGCGAGTTGTACGCCCATCTTGCTCAGTTATTATTTTGTTTTATTGCCTTTCGTTTTTTATCAAATCTAAATTGCATGGAACGAGACATCTTAAAAGATGATGAAAAAGAAATGAAATTTAAATGTCTTTTATAAATTTATAAACGTATTTAAATTTTTTAAATTAAAAAGAAATTAAGACTGGTTCAACTAATGCTTTTTATTTTGTAGGTACAAAGAATTCAATAAAAGCTCTAGGTCTAATGTTCATGCATCTATGTTAAATAAGCGAATACTTCTACTTAAGAAACAATCGGAAGCCCCGGATACTTTACCCCGTTGGATGCCATTTCACAAGATCACAACTACCTTCAACGTCGAACATTGTATTTCACCGTATATCATTTTAAAGGTGACTAGGAAGAATTTTTAGCAATGTCACAATACAATTTGGATCAGTAATGAAAAACCAAATAGCGAGAAAATAATTGAATCACCTTATCTCACACCAGTACTATAGAAATTAGAAAAATTGAGAAAACTTGAGAAATCTTATTAACTGATCGCACAAGTTTTGACAGAACACTAATGGCTTCTCTATGAGGTAGTTTACTCCGCCACCAAATTGAAGTAGTTTCCAGTGAGTACAAGTCAATGCTCATTTTACCTTAAGCCTAGGCCACACGCATGGCTATCATTGACAAGTACCTTCCAAAGTTGATCATTGGTGAGTGGTGTGGCCGCTTCCCCATTGGCAAGGATAGTCAAATATTCGATGTTGGAAGGTATTGGAAGGCTGGTCGATGCGAACAAGGACCTTCCAGTCCCGAGTCCAAGACAAAGGAGCCGCCTTCCTTGTCGACTGCTTGTCGATCTGGCTACACATTCGTCGAAGAACGCCAATAGTGCACGTAAATTATATCGTAATTTAATCAAGTCTGTATGTAAGTAAATACGAGGGGATATAATACGAGCAATAACTATACAATTATAACAGTTATATGAGCTTCAAATAATATATATTGAAGTTTCTATTACAATTATAACCTATTCCATTTTAACTCAGCATGCCGCGTGAATTTAAGCTATTAATGTTGCTATGAAATTTTGTTGTTACATTAGGTGACATAAAATATATAGGACATATAGCTATATATTATTACCAATTTTAATTACAATAAAGCTCCGAAAATTGTTCCGATATTGCTGAACAAGAATTATAGGTCAAATACGAATTCTAGGAAATTCGATTTAATAATAATTGCAACTAAAAGGTAACAGTAACGGCTTCTTTTTTAAACAATATGAATCCCAATATGAACAAATTTAACGCAAACGATACAAGTAACTTAAGGTTTAGTTTGAAATATTAAAAAGTTTGGAAAGTTGTGTTCGCAAATATTTGCCGATGACTCTTCTGCGAGGCTTGGTATGTGTGTGGCCAGCCTTTGCCACTGATGCTTCACTGCGGCAACGGGAGGCAAATCATTGAAGTAAATGTTTGCCGATGACTCTTTGGCAATGCTTGCCAGGTGTGTGGCCAAGGCTTTAGTCTCCCCTACATTCTCTCTCAGTTCGCTATTCTATGGTTGTGTACTCATGGGGTATATATACTTATTTAATATTGAGAAGGAGTAGAGGTTAATATAAAATGCCCTCTAATTATTGTAAAAGTAGTCTTTAAACGTTGACAGGTTGAAAAAAAAATTATTTATGGAGATAATATCTTTGCCATAGCCAATGGTCATAGTACTTATGATTCTAAGTGTACTAAAACAAGCATCAAATTCTCGCAGACAAATCTGTTAAAAATCTGCATATGCCGCGTTAAGATGGATTAATATGAATGGGTATTTGTTTCTGGAAATAATGTAAGGTGAGGCTGGGCTTATTTGGCAAGGCATTTTCAAAACCCCGAAGCACTTGTTATCAAGTCCATGTTTTATTACATGAATGTACATTGACTATTGTCATAAGCAACATGATTGCACTCTATGAATATCTTCCAAACTCCTTGGTGACAATTTCAACTACAAATAAAGTACAGTACAAAGAGCATCTTCCAAAAGGGAATAATTCCTCCACTCTCCTTAGGTGGGTATTTAAGCTGTTGTGGAAACATGTGAAGCTATTTCCCGTCCCGAACGAGCAAATAGACACACTAATGGAACACTGCCCTGATTAGTTGTTTCTTCGAGCTGCAAGCAAAAAACAAGCCTTGCGTGGCAGACGGAGAATAACGGTGTTTAAGGAGTCTCTTCGAAGAAGTTTGTGGACGTGTTCGTCAAAGACGCGATATAAATTTTGTCAAACTCAGTAGTAGTGTAGGACTGCAGGTTTGGAATATCATTGATTAACCTTTAACGTTTATAATAATTAATTAAATAATTTAAAAAATATATTTTAATCAATGCTTTCACCATCAAAAAAGCAGTTACAAAGTTAGTATGACCACGTGGAGGAAAATAAAGTAATTCACTTACCGGACCATCCCATCAATTCCGATCAGGCCAATAGGCAGTGGTGGGTGAACACCTCAATTAAAAATATGGCATGCACCCCCCTACCCCACGAAGCACAAATGTAATTAGCTGCGTGCTCTAGTATATACATAATAATTAACAATGTGTTGGTAAACGTGGTCCTAGGCTTTATAAAAGGTCGTTTAACTGTGAGTTAAAAATGACAGACGTAAATAATTATCACTAACATTGTAAAATACTATTATTTAAATAACAGTAATTAAACAGATACTTAAAGGTGCGTGGTAATTAACCATTTTTTCCCCAAACAGTTTACTAATTCATCGCAACTATTGAAATCACTTAAAACTCGAGATTAATAATAACTTAAAAATTAATTTCTTCTACCGTTTTGGTTCTCGTATTTCAAAATACGACCTTTCTTGGTATATTTGTATTTTTTAAGTGTTAATAAAAATAATTATCGAGTCTGCCGCATACAGATCTGTGCCGGATGCTCTTACACATAAATCCGCTTCTGTCCCAAGGAAAAATCGGAGAAACCCGGTTCAGGATGGTTAAGTTAATTTCCCTAGTTTAAAAAAATCTACACTCTTTTGACTTCCTATGCAGAAAAGCGGTTTTGTGAAATTCTTCTAAGACTTTGTATCCTACGTTCTAGGAAGAGAAGGTACTTAATATTTTATTTGTCTATTAGTCATTTGTACGTTGAAAAAAAAACTATTTAATCTGACAGTGAGCGAGTAACATTTTATAGCCAGAACGGTGACAGTTGAATTTTTATATCAATTCAACCAATTCGTTCAAGAAACTGAAGGAAGGACAACTATTATTAACTTTCGAACGTAGTATAATGCTTCATTTTTCTTGTTTTCGGTGGAGAAGAGAGTTAGTAGAGCACGTAAGCGGCTGCTTCATCATAAAAACATCCCGCCTAGCAGACTGTTGGTAACGTCACCGCATCTATTGTTCTCGACGGCCAAGGGGTTTCCCTTCGAGGATGTTGCGTCAGTGGCTGGTGGCAGATGTAGATTAGTCGAGTGTGCTATTGCTCATAACATTCTTTCAATTCACGAAATATTTAGTATAGTAATTATACTACAATTAACGTCCATTATTTATTTAATTTTAGTATAGTAATATTCAAGTACGAGTGGAGAGAGAAAATTGAAGATGATTGTCCAGGGAAATAAGAGCATAATGCCAACTGCAAAGATATAAATATGAAACTCATTAGGAAACTACCATTTCGAGTTTTTGTGATCAGCTGATATTTTGTGAAGTTGGTGTCAAGCAAAAAGATAACTAGTTAATAATAAACTATAACAAATAAGAATAAGATGAAAATTACTGGCTGCGCAATGTTGTCACCGAGAGTCGTAAGAAGCAAAAGAATGTCGGCTAAGCATTGAAGTTAAAATTTCTGCCAAATATGCAGAAAACATATCGTAAGTTGTACAGTGAATAGCGTGACTGCCTGATGGTTCCATCGCAAAAATTTCCATTAGGTTTGGTGGCAACGCTCTGTACCACATGAATATTTCTTGGATACCACTATAAATCCACTTATTGATAAAAACCTCGATACTTTCTCCATGAAGCTTGTGTTAATATGACCTATAGCTTCGCGCTTTTGCACAAATCCTAGTACGATACGCATGGCGTATTTTTTAATCTCTAATTATACACACTGAATAGTTCACATTTACTTAACTTTGGTGTTTCTGAGTGCATCGGAGATCATTGTTCCCAACCCACACTTAAAAAAACATAACATGAAACTTTATTTATTATCCAATGTCTATATTTTGGTGATTTCGAACCAGTGTGCTTTCAGTGCTGAATCATGCACCTATTTGGTTTAAACAGTTACGTCTTGGATTGTAGATGTCTTCCTCCTACTGCCAGTCGTGATGCTGGCATCATATTATGACGATTCGCGAGTAACTCACTGTATTCATTTTCTTCATTTTCCTTGTGAATAGTTACATTACGTGATTGAAGTAATTCACTTCAAAATACTATGTTCTGGTTTATCAATTTTTGACAGTTGATATCGTCAATTTCTACAAATAAACGTTCTTTAACAAGAAAACAAAAATTAATACTTTTTCTTTTCTTCTTCTTTATTATGTTATTTCACATCAATTTTGTATTATTTTGAACTTAATCGTAATACAACATGTACGAGAAAAAATTATAAAAGCTAATAGCTACTAGCAATAAAATTTGCATACTGAGATAAGAAAATCATGATGTGGTAGAGAATAAAATCGGGAGAGAAAACATGGCGTCGGAAAAAAAGAAAAGAAAAGAACTATTCGAGGGAAGCGGATTTGCACAATCTAATAACGATTATTAAACAGTTACCTCATTTCAGTATTGCATGAAAAAACTCAAATAAATGAGAACAGTAAAGGCTGAAGTGTGTGTTGTAGCGTTTACATTAATTACTTCATTGATTAATGTTTCTCGTTGTGCGAAAGCGTTGGTCGCCTGTGAACGTCGTAGAGGTGAAGGTGTTCGCCGCCATCCACGATGCTAAAACCAACGGCTGTAACTTCCGCCCTCACTGTGGTTGGTGGGTGAGCGGTCCGCAGCCGAGATGCTATCTCACACTCCAGCGGAGAAAGCCACGTACTTCATCATGCCGTAGGCTTTTTCTACTTCCACCCTCAGGAACAGAAGTCACAAGTGTTATTTACCCACGATGAACAATTGGTTTCTTGTAATTAACATTTGAATCCTTCGGAGAGAGGAGTTCCCTCTCTACGGATTTGTAGTGTCTGTAGTAGAGTTCATTTGTTAATGGAAGGTGTTCTAAAAAGGAGAATGAGAAATTTTATCTTGATACTGCAAAGAATGTGAATTGTAAAATTATGATGACAGAATAAGTTAAATATGATTTGACTTTTAAAAAGGACTGAGTTTTAATCGTAAGAATTAATTGGGTTGGGTTTAAATCGTAAGAAATCGTTTTTGCGATAAGAGGTTACCTGGACTTGTGACAAAGCCATAAAGACGTACATATGATCTTATTTCTTCTACTTTTCATTATTATTTTGTTAGATTAATTATCCTGTGGACAATCTGTAGCAGAGCGAGTTACTTCATTGTACTTTTATCTTATCTTGTATCGTCAGTAAAACCCACAGAAAGCAGGAGATGACACCAGAACATATTTTAAGGAATTTTCTCTGGGCTGCACTGGGGGAACAGAGGAGTCTCTCGACCGGGTGTGGTTCCCGGAAAAATTTAATTTTGGAGTTACCGTGATTTCAATTCTATGTTATTTGAATACGAAGACATCCAAATTTTCAAATTTCTCTTGAAACCGAAAGTTATTGTTATGGTTTGAAGTGTATAAAACATGAAAATAAATTACTATATTTTTGTATATTGAGACATATCGTCGTAACTGTTTGCTGTCAACAATTAGATTTAGATCTAAAGGGCAATATGCTGATTTCGTAAATTTTTCTCATTATTGGTGCCTCTACTACCTCGTGGTACTAGGCGGCTTTAAGTCAAATGTGTTCGGTAGAACTATGTACAATCATGAAAAGGATATTTGCAAGGTGATATTGACACTTATTAGAACAGGGGATACTGTTGAATGTGTCTGTGAATTTAAACACATATGTTCGTGAGAGAAATCAATTCAAATTAATATTCTGTCTTCAATATTAATGTGAAGATCAATATTCGTCGGGTCTAATACTAATAATAATTATGATAATATAAAATTATGTAATATAAAATTATGTAATATAAAATTATATAAAATAAAATTATATAATATAAAATTATATAATATTAGTAACATGGTCCTGAGTAACTAACTCACACATTAATCAACATAGATAAGAAACCATTGACGATAGGAACATGACGGAACTTTGTGTCAGTTTCATCATATATTAAGTCCGTGTTAAATAACGCCTACACTACAGACACATTTTTATTCGTATGACTTGCGTCGCGGCTCACGGAACATAGCATACACCTATTGGAAGACTCCAGCTCGAACAAATTGCTCGTACCGTCATATTGAAAGTAACTCGCCTACACATTTCGGCTGCTTCCTCCGGTAAGACTGGAGGAGTTGCTTCAATCCGATTAGTCAAAACTAATTTTATGTTGTTTTTATTGGATTGGTTTATTTTAGTTAGTAATTTGTTATTTAAAACTTCATTTTATAGTTTTATAGGTTTATTGTTTAGTATAAAGTTTAAATGTGTAGTATAAATGTTAAAATAGCCCTCTTCCTGAAACCTAGGGGTCCAAAGAGACCCCATGAGGTTAAAATTAAAAAAAGCAAATAAAGAATAGGATAGTGCTTTTAAGGCTGCAAAGCCAAAGCAAAATCTCATCTGTCCTAAGTAAAAAATAATAAAAGTTCCTAAATGCCGGTGGGAGGTTTCCACGGGTCAAAAAAAAATTGAAAGTGACGCGCCGTGTCGCAAGGACATCAGGACATCAAGACCTCTTTGACATAATCATGATGTCGTTTTTTTATAAAATAAAATACTGAACATAAAAAATAGTTAAATAATGAATGGGAAACCTCTTTAAAAGAAGCTTTTATTTACGCCATGTGCTAAAATAAATAAAATAAACTTAGCTTTTTGTTAATTATTTAACTATTTTTTGTAAGCAACGCCAAATTCCAAATACCTCTGTATACATATTTCAAATTAGTAGATCCTAATAAAAATAAACTTACTTACAATCTTCATTGCTGTAAGTGATTTCTTCGATTATTTGTCTTCAAATAGCTAGTCGAGCGCATTGTAAAGAAAATACATACTTCGCCGAGTATTTACTTACCAACCAATCAATAACCTATGAAATTAATTGGTATGTACGTTTATGAACATTTGTCATTTACGTATCATTAACAACTTGCCGGCGTTTCGGATAATTTTGTGTTACCAAGACTCTTAATGTATTATTCATCTTCACCATTAATAATAAATCTACACGACGTTAATATTCCTAAGAACAACTTACCTTGTTACTTATGTTCATCTGTAAGGTGGAAGTGAAATACAATTAGGTCTATAGCTTGAGAAATTGGAGTGAGTTTTGCTTGGTATAGGTATGGGGATGAATATTAATGTAATATATAGAATACAGTAGTGTGATAAGCACAAGGTATTCTTCATACATTGACAATCATAACTTTCACAGAAGATACATAATATTCGATGATCATCACTGTCTGTGGCTTACATGGAACAGATCTTTCCACTCTTTAGGACCGCAATAACAATATTATAGAGTAATTAAGAATAACAAAGTTTATTTGTTTAATCACTTTTTAGAACCAACTTCGCTGGAAGTCGCAGAAGCATTAGGTGTGACCATTTTCTATCTTGACCCTTCATGTAAATTATATAAAGGGGGTTCTTGAGGAAATATCAAACTTCTTAAATTAATTCTCCTTTTCTTACAGCCAACGTTTCGACAAATTTATTGTCTTCCTCGGGGTTTGTACTTCAATATTCAATCTATCATATTTAATGAATAATTCTCCTCTCTACTAGGAATTGATATAAGTAAATGAGTAGAGTAGTGAGGAGGATTATGTATGAAATATGATATATTGTATAAGGAAGTACAAGCCCTGTGGAAGACAATACATTTGTCGAAACGTTGGCTGTATGAAAATGTGAATTAATTTAAGAAGTTTGATCTTTCCTCAAGAACCTTCTTTATATAGATTAGGTGACTACCACAGAGCGGCGACCCGTTCCAAAACGTCCAGCCGTGACACGAGTCTCCTCTCCAGCAGTTGCACTCCGCCGCCGCCGGCGCTGCCGCCTCTCGTTGCAGCACGCGGGGCGAGTTGTGACGCCATTCCAGTTGCATCAACGCCCGCGCCCTCTGCACCCTCTGCGCCTTCCCCGTCTCCCCTTCGCCACGGGTGTAGAGCTCGGGAGGGGTCTCCGGTCTTCTCACGCACTTAACTGGAGCGTTTTTCACTTTCTCAAGAGCGAAGTCCTCGAGGAAAGTTCATGGAAGTTTAGATCTCCGGGCATTAAGACACATCGGTGGAGTGTATTCGTCGATCGGGGTCCCATCATTATCGTCCTCCAATTGGGTCGCAGAGTTTCTTTGTAGTACCGCCCTCCTGAATCATTGTCTTCGATATTAATTCATGGAAGTTCAGGTGTCCTGGCATTAAGAAACATAGAATAGAATATTTTATTTACTTTCTATATAATACGTAATAGTTCGCTGGCACAATAGGCATATTAGACTTAAACTAACAAAGATTAACAGACTATAATGAGTACACAGTAAATAAAATAAATATGGAGAAAATAAATCTAGAGCCTCTGAGGCAAAACCTGTTTATAGAGGTTCCTTTTCTGCGTTACAAAAAATAAATTTCAGCTCTCGGGCAGACAGTTGAACTATAATAATAATAATAATAATAATAAGCCCCATTTTTAAACATTTGAGTGACAAAATAACAAAATATTGGTGAAGTGTTTTTTTTTGTAAATCGTTGAATCTTATCATCTCCCTCCTCTGACTAATTCGAAGAGTTTCGGGCTCTAATGATCTTTTAAAAAAATCGAAGAGTTTCTTTATTATATCACCTTCCAGTATCATTGTCTTCTGTATTAATTCTCGCCATTCAAAAGTGTATATTTTGTCACAGCCCTATTGGTTATTTTGAATTGACTGTTCATTGAAATTTCTATGTAAAATTCGCTTTGTATTTTATCTCATAGCTCTCGTAAATTCTTTTTAAAAAACATCTCATAGTCACGCACTGAGTTACATTGAACAAATGAAATAAAAATTATTTTTTTAACCTCTGAATTATTATTTGATGATTTTCAGCAGGAATTTAGGAGTTTATACAGAATTTTTTCATGTGAAATAATTGACTGAAAGCTCTTCATTAAAATTATACACAAATAGGTTGAAGTTCTTAATCTTTTACAGTTCTTTGAGAAGAGGCATTATCCAATATGGTACCAACCCTGATGTTATCGCATAAAGGAAGTTTGAAGATTCTGAAGAGAAGTATTTAAATTATCTCGAAACAGATACACTTTCCTTCTAGTAGTGAAATCGCCTTTCAGATATGCGAACTATCCCCCACTGATTGGTAAAAATTTCTCTTTCACTGAACTATTAGCAATCTCTCTTCTCGAATAGGCGTCAATGAACTGCGGGCCAAGCGTTCAGAATCACTCTTACGATTCATTTCTGCAACATGATTCGAATCAATTATAAATAACATTGCATTGTGATATAATCGAAACTTAATTCATATTACGACTTCAAAGTTCATTATAACTTTCGTTTGATGTACTATTTCCTGCACTAAGTTTTTATCCTTTGCTTTTGCTCTTTATTCAAAACTCCCTTTAAGCAACGAATCCCTTGTGAGGACAAGGGAGAAAATGAGAGACGAAATACACTTTATCCATCATGTTATAATCTCTCTGGAAATGGTTCCGAATGACATTAACAATTTCATGGTAATTCGGAAATGGTTCCGAATGACATTAACAATTTCATGGTAATTAATCACAGTTATGAAATTTTAAGAGGCGAAGTCGGTTGTAAGTTGATAAATGATTGGATTATTCAGCCAGATCGTGAACTCTCAGATCCCGTGGAAACCGTGAAACGTCTGGAGCAATGGCAGGAAGTCGTTGACTCACAAATGTGGTTTTGGAATATCAGAAGATTAAGTTTAATGAGTGACTTAATCGATCGCGCATGCGGGATAAAATGGTAAATCATCGTTACGGTATTAGACTTTCATAGAATGAATTTCTGTCTTGTCAGATGTCTGGAGAAAGACGCTACCAATCTACCTTTATATTTACCAATCAAAGTCCTTTTTGATTGACTGGAATCTTATTATACTTGTTTGAAACGGAAGATTTAATTACTCACTTAAGTACTTACAGAATTAACTATACATATCAATAGAGTAGCTTTTTAAAAAAGGGTAAGTCAATTGTCTTATTTATCTTCAAGGAGTAGACGTTCAAATATTTCATAAATCACGGTAATTTTTTCTGGATAGATGCGTAAATAAAATAAAATACTGATTTTTTTTCCTGAAACTGTGTTTAGTTAAAAAAGTATTACTCTCGTTGCCAAGAAATCTGTAAATATAATCAAGTCTGTAGAATTAAAATAATAAGAAAGTCAAGTAATATTTTAATTCGTTGAAATACGACAACTAAGAAACAAATATAGGTAAAAGAATTGTCCATGGTGTAAAATTTAAAAGCGAATGACATAATGAATTTTTAAAGAATTATATTTCTACTCATTTTATTATCTACTTATACTTCTATTATGGCTGACTGTTGCTGTTACAAAGGCAAATATTTTTTAAAGTGTTCTGCATCTCCGAAATATTTCATTAGAAAGTTCCACCCAATCACGCAGTTTCATCTCCAATAAAGTATGAAATGATACGATTCGTGAATTCACTATAATATGGATAAAAATAGAAAATGGAAATACTTATAACGTGTGAATAATAATAGAAAAGATACTACATTTGTGGATATTAATAGAAAATATACTATATATGTCATATTACTTCATATGTGGATTGTGACAGAATTGTTTCCGGATTTGAAAAAGACAATTACCCTTTAAGAATCATTTCCAGAATTGTATGTGAATTTATTAGTGTTCTATTAGAAGCATGAAAACTGTAGATAGTCAAGTCATAAAATATTTCTCTGTTCCTAGTCAAGTTAATGTTCTATTATGACCATATTCGATTCCTTCAGGTATTTAAAGTAAAAGTTTTTTCATCATCAGTAAGAGAAAACTAATTGACTTAAAAAGCTTCTTTATCTCTCTATTAATTAGTAGTTTTACACCAATGATTGTTTTAATTTAAAAATAATAACAATAATTACTATAAATTGAAGAATTATTATTATTAAATAAAGTAAACATAATTTATTATCAACTTAGCAAAAACAGTCACAACGTCTGACTAATAAGATACCATATACACTCCCTCTCTCTCTCTCTCTCTCTTGTATTAGATATTCTCTTCAGTTAAATTACAATTTCTCATGTTCTTTTCTGTAGGAAATGGAGCATTTATTTCTCGAGGAAATTTATTAGAATCCCTACCTGCCTATCTTTCATGAAGGTAAAATTACTCCAGAGGAGTAAAAGATACCCTCTGAGATAGCTTATGGATATAAGTTATGGATTGGAACATACACAATCATTTATTGAGTATCTGAACTTTTGGAACACTCTCAGTTGTCATTAACTGAATCGTTTTGTCAATCAATCTGTCCTGAGCTATGTCACCCTCTAGAATAATTCCACATCAGTAGAATCCAGTTGTAATTGAATTGGGCTTCAAGACTGTCTGTTATTGACGCTTTAATTTATTATACTTAAACTATGAACCAGAATCACAAGAAAAAATTCTGGTTCAGTACAAAATGACAATTACATTTTCCTTTTCGTATGAAGATATAATTTCATGGTTTTCGTATCTTGCCCTACAGCGCTTAGCTTTCGATGAAGACCACTTAGTTCGTGAGCAATAGCGTTACAGACGAATGACCTTGAGCATTTTTGCAAAGTGGATATTCTGCCACAGTTCCCGTCCTTGTCGCCTGCTTTACTCTGATGGGCGGATGCGAAAGAGAAATGGCGAGCGGGTGGCGGCGCGGCAGTGGCACAAGGAGGCCGTCGAAGGCCGAAGAACGACTGACTCTTCCTTGAGAACCGGTTGCTCTGCCGGACACTGCTCATTGGGGACACTGGGTGCTTTTCTATCACGTCTTCATTAGTATACAAATGTGTTCTTCTCACTAAAAACATGTTCACTTATTTTCATCACCGGGAACGTTATGATTCTTTACGTACAGCTGAATTCAACAACTTCGCAGAGTATACGTTTTCGTATGAATTGGTACATCACGAACCACACACAGCGGAGTTATTTTCACCACATCGATATGTTATTTATTGTGCATTTATTTATTGAACTCGTACTTACCTCTGCAAATCATGAAAACATTAGTTATTTTCAATTCAGTAAACTAGACTCTAAATAATGATTCCAGAAGTATGTAAACATATTTTATGCAAGAATATTGAATTGTCATTCTAATGTGATGTACTTTAATAATTTGTTCATGTACTTATATTATTGTTATAAGTTAATTACTATTGTTATAAAAATCATATCTTACTTCTTTTGATTATGTTCGTTATCCGTACTAACAGCGTTGTACCAACATAGGTCGGGAGTTAGTGACTTCGAATATTTTTACGAATTTGTGAAGCTAAACATGATGTTAAAAAAATGGGGGTCCTAGGTACTTAAGCATTTGGGGCCCCTACTTTCGAAAAATAAGTTTCGCCATTCTCTTTAAATCTGGCTATGTATGATATAAACTGCAAGTGAACTCGTATTTTAGATTCTATAATAGGATTTCCATTCGTTAGATTTTGAAGCTTTGTATTAATTCTAATCTTTATAATAATAATTTGTTTATTACACAATAAAATAATTTAATTTTTCGTAATTATGTGTTTATTCACATCACCTTTTGAAACTTTGTTAAATACTTTATTAAATACTTTGAAACTTTATGATATAATGAAACTATAATTGACAATGTTTATTTGAAAAAAATATATAGTTACAATAGTTATTTTTAAGCAAAAAATCATATATTAATACTTTTCTGTTGAAATTTGCATTAAATATGCATATTAGTTATAGTTTTCACAGTGAATAATTGTTTTGCTATCCTTTTTATGCAAGTTTAATTTCGGGGGTTCCATACCAGATACTAGTCTGGTCTATTGGATAATCCAGCACTGGGTTAGGCGAAAGAGCATTCTTAAGTAAATGAGATTTCCCATCATATGAATTTTGTCAAAGCATTAGGCCAACGTATCTGTTACTTAATACCGATGCGTTACTTGAGCTTGGGTGATAGCTTTCAACAGAGATGATGAATTATATATTTTAATATGTGTTTAATTTTCATTTATGCTTACTTTTGCAATATTTAAAAGCTACGGGAGAAACTTTTCTCCTACAATAAATTGATGAGACACTGCATAGAAGTCATGGAATCTAACAATCAATAGAACATTGATCAAATCTTGAGGTCAATAGATTACTTCGTGAACATACTTAACTCTTTATAAGAGGTAGTGCTCATTGCTTCCATAAAAGGGAATTATTTTTAATAAGTACGCTCTGTTAATGTACCAGAAAATCGAAACGAAAAATGAAAACGTTGGTGATCACACAAAGTTTTATTGGAAGAACCTGGATTACAAAATAACATAGAATAAATTGTGAATGGAAGATGTCTTGAGTTCCAAAAATTTCAAGACGTTGTCCTCGAGTGACTTCGAAGAATTGCTTCAAATGGTTTACGAAAAATCCGCAAGCAACACATTAATTTCCGAGAAACCATTCCAGCTTGTCTCGTGTTGGCAGTGTCGTTTATATTTCATTCACCATCCTTATGCATCCAATTTGTCTATGGAAATTCTTGGTGTATCGCGAGGGAAGGACACTGACTGATATAATAATATACTAATGAAATAAACTCATTTAAACTTAACTAGTTAATTGCATTACTCAGCACATAAGATTACAGGAGTCAATAGTCTATGGGAAAAATGTATGACAACAATGATACAAGCTACGAATAATACAGCTACAATGTAAACAAACATGGCGAAGCTTTTACTGGCCATGGATTCTGCGCATTCGTATACGCGTTTGCAACTTGTATGAACGACGTGTATTTCCTTAATGAAGCTCATACAAAATGTATTGGGATTTGTCTGAGGACCTGTCGCGCGACATGTCAAAGAATAACTATATAGAATTAACTCATACAAATCGACAAGAATCTCATTCAAGTCGCTCATACATGTATACAAGTGTAAGTGTGCCTTCACTCATGCCAGTTTCTTGATCAGCAATTATCAATCACATCATCACTAAATTTATTTAATTTTTTAAAAGTATTTTTAAATGTTTATATTTTCTTTTTTAAATCCACAGTACGCAATACATTATTTTGACTAATTGATTATATACATAATGAATTTTTAGTAATATTTGTTATGATAATGATACACTTACATGATGATAGTGAGAAAAATATACCATAATGAAGATTATAATACTTAGTTGACGGAAACATACTACTAGGTATGTAAAATCTAAAATAAAAATAAAAAGATTAACAAATTCTCTTTTTCAGTATCTGAAACACTTAACAAGTGACTTTCCGTCATCGCAGTCATATCCAATTTCTGCAGAAAACATGAAATAGAAAATGGTAAGAGGAAGAGAAAAAGATATTATGCACTTTCATTTAGTGGAGAGTACTGAATGTATAGAAAATAATCATGTTAGTGAACCACATAACAGGATACGAATTAGTTATTGCTAACTTGGCATTTAAAATTTCATTGCATCAAGCTTCCAACTCGCGTCTCTTGTTAGCGACGACTTCCGTTTGAAACTGCTCTCAATTCCGGTCTATCCTGCTTCATCTCCCCAGAAGTCTCATTCAGTGAAAGCATATTCAGGTACTTAATTTCCTACCAATCGCTACTCTCGAGTCAGGGGTTAATGAATCGTGACATATAACGCTCTCTCTCTCTCTTTTCTACGACGACCATTTGTTACAAGATCTAGCGACAGTGTTCACTTGAGCGTTGTACCGATTGTGGTGAATGTGCGGTCAAGGTCACTGGATCGGAAAGTCGCGAGATCGAGTCCGAATTGGGGAAGTGGAGGAATTTCTCTAACTTGGACAGGCTCTACATGGTAGAGCCCCACTCTTTCCGAAGTTCGTGTTTTCCCTCGGACCAATCATGGAGAAAATGGGTCATAGATTCTCGTATCCCACCCCTGATCTGTCTTTTTCTTCATTTTTTTAAATGAAAGTCACAGGTCAGTCTATATATCTACAGAATGATTCGATAGTTGATAGAAATAACTTGATCCGACAGGTCGATCCCATACTATTGGGTAGCATAGGGCAATGATGTGCGCTGGGCAAAGAGAAGATTCGACGTTGTGCCTTTGTAGTGATGTTTACATCCATTTCCACTATACGATCTTCAAATGTAATAAAATCTTAACCTGGAATATCACTTTCGTATTCACATATGGAACAGATATAATGCAGTCTATTTTCTTCTTATTTGATGTAATAATTATCATGTTTTCAGAGTTTCAGGATCCTCTCTATCCTTCAAAATGTAATAAGATAGTTCTTGAGTCCGTTCATTTCGCTTTACAATGATGTACTAAGTTCTGATTTTGCATTTTGAGATGCTTGGGAATGTCTGATTAATTTGGCCGCTACGAAATGGGGCAAAAATCCTCACAGCGATGGGGTAAATGTCAAATGCTTCTCTTTAGCATTAATAACTCTATGATGAAATCACAGAATGTTATTTTACGATCACAGTTCTGTTTATATCTATACTGACCCGGGTTTTTCTCCGTTTTTCCTTCGGGTAGAGGCGGATTTCTTATACAGGTTCTCTAGGCTTTGTCTAGAGTGTTTATTATAACAACAAATCGTGAATTTAGTGTTTTTTCAACTCTTATGAATTTTGAACACTATACTTAGAATAATCTATAGTTCGATAATAACTTGTACATGTAAATTTACAAACATATTGACATTATATATGTATTATAACTCGCAGCTAACTTTTTATCTTATCTAGGAACTTTTGCTGAAATTTTTGAATCCGCCTCTGCCTTAGGGCCCTTGATCGGAATTGATGGGATGGTCCCTTGCTTGCTTCCGGAGAGTAAATTAGTTTATTGTCCTCCACATGGTCATACGCAGTCTGTACTGTTTCTTGACAATAAATTTATTATTATTATTACTATGCAAATCAAGTTTTTTTGTATTTCAACAAATAAAGTCCTTTGTTGTTGTGAAAATCCTTTATTATCACCATTGGCCAAAAATCCTCGGTATTGTGGCAGAGATACGCAGATCTTTGTCCCGATACACGCTACTTTTATCTGCGGATAGCATCAATTATTTTAATTTGAATGTTGCACCGGGTAAGTCGGATGTCAGAAGATGTATTCCATAATGATGAATGAAGAGCAAAGACAGAGAGAGAAAGAAAGTTCACTCTTGACCATCGTCATACATCTTATATTCAGTTTTTTAATTGTCTAGAATAGTTCATGTTATTAATTGTTTGAACGTTTTAATCTTTATTAGGAGAAGAATCCCATTCATGATCGGGACGTAGTTTTGCAGATTCTATATTTTATTAAATTGTTTGTACAAAACGTTATTTTTCTTCAGAGGAATATAGGTAAGAAGGTATTCAAGCATTTTTGTTATGGAGTGTTTGAATCGACAGATATATCTCATTTACTCTCACATTTTTATTCATTTGAGATTATTATTCAAACAGTTTCTTAATAGATGGATATGTCTCATGAATAAGGTGATAAAAAATCATTAATGTATTGGTATGAAAGGTCGATTTCATCATTTCTAGAAATAGTTATGACTGCCATTTATAAAGAGGACCATGTAAGAGAGAACTACATGACTCTTTAACGTATTCAGATTCATTGAAAGCAGGTTTGTCACCTACACGGTGCTTACGTAGTAAACGTTAATATTTGAGCACAGGAATCGTAAAACAAGACTTTTCTAGAATGTGTGTTAAATCCGTCTCTACATTAGGACCCTTGATCGGAATTGATGGGATGCTTGCTTCCGGAGAGTAAATTAGTAATTTATGATGCTACTCCGCGTGGTCATACGCAGTTTGTAACAGCTTCTTTGACAATGAAGTTCATAAAGTTTATTTATGTTTAGAGTCACCTTTTCCTCTGAATTAGAAAGAACAAATTATATGTATATGAAAGTCGCGGGTATTCAGTAAATCCATACATTCTATGAAAATATTACTCATTAATTCATTAGCATAATTTCGGGCATTGATTCGTTTATTGCGCGTATTTGGGAGGATTTTAATAAAATGGAAACGTAGCATTTCTTGAAGATACGGAGGCGAAATTTGTGAAGGAACTAAGACCAAAGTAGTCTGTTCCGTGCGACGTCGGATATGTATGTACGTATAACATTTAACTCAAGTTCAACATTTCTTCACCTCGATTCTTGATTCCACCTTGTTCAATACGATAACTGTTGATAACGTACTTCGGTAAAATTATTTTGCTGATGAAGTGAAGCCAATTGTAATTGAACTTATGATGTTACTACATGGGAGAAATATTAGACACTTCGAAAGATGTTTCTGGTAACACAATAGGATGGAAGATTTAGATATGATCAACTTTTAGGTAACTCAGAGGAAATAACGAGTAAATACGCGATATTGGTTTTTTTTTCGGAAGGCGTTCTACATCACAAAGCATTAAAGATCCGTGTCATTCAAGAATAGCAGAAAAAATACATTCCTAAGATTTTATTTTTCTCTATATTTTCTTTATTTTAAATTGTTGCGTTCATTTCCGCCATCACATGTACTAATTAGTCCGAATGTTTAAACCAGATTAGGGCAACCTTCTGCCCGCAGGTTTCAAGGTCTCCAAAATAGTTCTACGCGGTGTGTGTTTGTACAAGTAAAACCATTGGAAGAAATCAATACATTTGTAATGCAAAAGTGGAAATTAGTTTCTTAAGTAATGATAAATACATCTCTAATGAATAGGTCCGCATAGATAGATGGGAATTAACCACTCAGGGCATTTTTTGTATCATCCAATCAATAAACTCGTCGCACAAGTGACTACAGCGAATGGCACAATGGCTGAAAGTAGTATGTGCCTTTGTTACTGGTTGTTTGTAAGTCAAGTTAAAGTATGATGTACTCGGAACCAAACTGATACGATTTATAGAAAACCGCCTCCAAAACTATACTTCAATTGCAATGTATTTTGTGAGCTATAAATCTCCTTTCTACAGGAAAAATTGTCTCTTTTTAAAATTTGTAATACGAGTAGATATTTTGACATTGAACTGGTAAATCATTAAATTCTTCCAATGTTAGAGCTCGTGTTGCGTCATTTGAGAGCGAAATTTGTTTTTGACGCAAAAAACCTCACTATTTTTATCTAAAATTATGGTAATACGCGAATGGTATGTAGACGACGGTGCGTGGAGGGAGACGCAGAAGGAGCTCGCCCCAACTGGTTCAGAATGCAAAGGATGTCGTACGAAGTGGAGCGGATGTTTTGCTGGCGTTTGGTTGGCGCTCCTGTCCTCGGTCCACACCTCTCGGGATGTCTTATTCGTCTCGAAATACTGTTGATGAGGTGATTTTATACTGCTTGGAAAATTAGGTTGTTTGTTAAAATACATTGCCGAAATATTATTGGAAGACTTTCGACATCGGAATTTTCCTTTTTGATGTGAACTTTTTGAATCTAAAGAGAGTTTTGAGAGGATTGGAAGTAACATATGCCACCGAACACAATAACACGCCGAACGAAGCTGGAGAGAGAAAAAAACACGTATAGCAGAATTTCTATCCATCGCAAAGTTTGTCCGTATAAAATGCAAATTTACAGTTGAATGATTTTCTTTCTTTATGTGTTTAAGATTGTTCATTTTCTTTGTTTTAGAACCCAATAAGTAGATGATGTAGATATTAAAGGAAATAGCAATGTGTTGTGGGAGCATAACATTGGAAAATATCAAAATGTTGAAGAATTATAGAGGAGGAGATTTCACAGAAGGTGGTAATGAGGAGAAAGAGGCATTGGTTTATATCAGCTCTCGTAGAATAAGAAACCTAGACTATATGATGTTGAATAATCCTATTCTTTTCAGGAAATTTTACCGATGAGATCGTGAGTTAATTAACCGGAATAATGTTTTATTAAAGGGTCCTACAAGATACACAATAGTTATATTTCTCCAAATGAAATAGTGATGCGTCTATATGGAATTTGGTTTCCCAACCGGATTTCGTTGTTTGTATCTCTCCACTCAATGCCATTCGACGAGAAAATGGGAGCGACACACCAGCGGGATGTTGGAGAACGCAGATGTTCGATCATTATTACTCTAGATCTTTAAAGGAAGAGTATTTTCGCCGTATCACTTTTTGCTTTTCTTTTTTAAACTGCACCTTTAAGAAAATAAGCTTTAAGTTAAGCTTCTTCTAGTAAAACCATTTATTCTTCCGAAACATTGTTTCAGTGGCCCTCCCACAACTTAAAAATTTTATACTCCATTCCATTGAGTATAAAATATGTTTAAAATATTTTATATATGAATAAACACTAGAATTTGTAAAAAAATATGAAACAAAATTCGTATATTGTGTGTAAAATTAAGTATTATGATTGCATATAAATATTATCGTTGAACAATCACGAGACCTCTCCGTGGGAAATACTATTTGACATAAAAGTTCAATAATTAGAAAATCATAGAAAATTGATGGGTCATTCATTTACGATGGGTAAAATTTCATACCCCATTTAGTTTTGACCTCTCCAGGAATGTATTTAACTAACTTCTAGTAAACAATCAAGAGAAATCAATATCTGTATTATGATTCAATTTATACAATGCCGTGTATGATTGTGAAATAAAAAAACAAGGAAAAAACAAAGAATACTCGGATACATCGAAGATATTCGTCTCGTGAATTAATATTCTTTACTAGAGGCAGAATCTTGCCCATAAAAGTAATTAAGTTTAATTTTTATGTGTTTATTATCAATCACGTTGTAGAAATTGTTTAACATTATTTAAGGGTCATTATAAAAATGAGGGTCATTTCAGAAAATACAAACAAAAAATTGTCTTTCAAAATACAAAACATGTATTCAAAAGCTACATTATATAACTTAAAAATCATGAACTTAAGAGGCATCGGTGAAGAGACACATAGTTAATGTATAGTAATAACACATAGTCTCCCTCGAAATTATTTTAATGCCCTAAAAGCTCTTGTCTTCAACAATTCATATGATGTCTCTCCCACACATCTTAATCCTTCAAACTGCAGGCGTAAGTGAGAAAAGAGGGTAAGACACAGTGGAAATACATACAGGGACAAAGACTCATTCCAGATTTCTATGAAGAATCGGTCCCTCCTCAAATTTTATTTTTCATATGACTAACGTAAAATTAATATCAAAATATGACTTATTTTGCTACTACGGACTCCTCTGTAAACATTCAGAAAAAAATTAAAATTTAATATTTTAAAATGTAAAAATTATCATTAGTAATTTTTGAAGATACTTTTAATTAAAAATGCTCAAACATTTTCATTGCGATTCATTTGGTGGCACATTAAAAAATGGTAAAAACCGATAAAAGAGTATGCAACCCGTGTCACATATTGTACTCACCACATGCAGCATTGTACAACAAAGATTCACATCATACAATGAATGATAGATAGAATTTACTTTTTCATTTAATGGAACTGAAGGCATCCCAGTGCCACGAGTATACTTTCAGGAACGTTGAATTTTCTCATGAACGGGTATTACGTAGCATGCCCCAGGGTAAGCTCTCTAAACTGTTTTCTCAGTACCCACAAAGTGAGACTGAAGCTTCTGAAGAGATATGTAAATGTACTTGGGTAAATTTAATGTTTCTAAACTTGAATATCGAGTTTTAGGAATTACTCTTGTTGCGGAAATTACTATTGGACTTATTTCATTTTCCAAATTCTTTGAACTTCATGAGAGAGAGGGTGAATTTTGAAATTTTCTCAGCTATTGTCTCCTGCAAGTTTTTTTTTGTACTACAGTGGCTATGAAGAGTGTGGTCTTGTTACTTTGGTCAAAAAACGTTATATCTGGACGATTGTGGTGGGTTGAGTGTGGGTTGAGTTTGTCAGTGAGGATGGATCGATCAAAATGCAATTTATGGACTTTGTTCTTTAACTCTGATTGATAGTTATAGTATGGAGTTTTATCTTCATTGAGCTTGTATTTATCCGTATAATGATTATTCTTTACTTCGTTTACTCTTCACTTGAATTTGTAGGTTGTCTTTTGGGGACAGTTATTTTGACCCCTTGCAGATTTTGGTATTATTTAAAAAGAGTGTATAATGTTTTCAGGGAAAGTTAGTGATTGGTCCTTTTAAAAATTGTGTTTATCGTAGTTTGTTCACACATTTTCGAATTTACGCGGGTCTAATTTTTTCACATTTCGGCGGGGTATAAAATGGTCCTTCCATTTGAAAATGACCCTCAAACATTTTTTGAAATAATAATTCGAATTACGATCAACTCCATCTTAAAGTCTTATAGGTACGTATTCCATGTGAGTAATGAACATTTTAAATTATATTTCGACATAATTTTTTAGACTAGTGATTTTATAGTATTAAATGTTTTACCCACTATTTAGGCGTTTTCAGATGTTTACATGTGCCAGTGACATATGACAGATATTTCATTCACGGTACGTTAGTTTTCGTTTAACGAAAAAATCATAATATTATAATGATTGACTTAAATAATTCCAAAGTTAGTAATGAAAATTACATTATTATAGTTTGTTTTTGCAAAGACGGTGAATTTGATATTATAAGATATTCCACACTTATATCAAATGTGTGGAATATCTTACAATGTCAATTTCGGTCCCCATAAATGCAAGAGATTTGGATACAAAATTTTAGTTATTGTCTGCATTAACTATGTATGCCAGATTTCACCTTCAGCCAGTTTATCCTTTGTAAGAATATTTTGTGTTTACTTCACCGCAAACGAAACACACAGAAGAGGTCAACAAAGATGATTATAAGAAAGTTCATGGAGAACCATGAACTTAATCTTTATGGCTGTGTTACAGAATTAGTTAATTAATCAATTAATGGACATTTATTTCATAACATTCAATAGAAAAGCAAATTTCTACTATCTAATGAAATAATCCTTCAAATAATCCATACAATTCGAATACTCATATTGCATAGTTTAAAACATGAAGTATTCGAAAATGCGCTGTATGTACGGCAACACAGACACACACACATTACTTTAAAGAAGATAACCGTAGTATCTCGGCGTCTTGCTGCAGGGTTTCCATCTCCATCCAGGGCATAGCGTGCGCGGAGCGCGGCAGCTATTTCCAGGTGAAGGCCGCGGAGCGCGCGATCGGCAAGGCAGTCGTCGAGATACGTCTCGGCGGTTTGCTGGCGGCGCTATCTCAGAGACCGACACAATGACACCAACGCGGAGTTGCGATTCAGGAAATAATTTCACTGTCCGCATGGACCGAGTTTGATGAGGTAAAGAATACGCCTACCTCCCCGTGGCGGGGATGGGCATCATTTGGTGGCAAAGTTGTGTAGTCGTGTTCACCAGATAATAAGTATAGATGAGAAATGATGAAACATGACAAAAAGGAGAGACCAATTGAAGGAAGAGAAACAAACGTCTGCACTAAATATATCGCGAAATGTCATAGGATGGGAACGACACGAAAAAGAAAATAAATGAAAAAAAAGAAAAGGGAATGGGCAGAGTTTTATGGCGCCAAGACTATTTCTGCTACGTACGGATCATGATGATTGGATCGCAGATTGTTCCCAAGTAAGAATTAATATTTATTTTCTAGACATTATTACACATAGTTTATATATTAATCACAATTTAGAATAAAGATATAATTGACCAGTTTTCATAGAATTACTCATCACAGTATCGCATTGATATTTTCTACACTTAACATTAGAGAGTCGTACTAGTATCACGTCCTTTTCTCTTCTTACCAATAAAAGTCCTGGGAGACATCTTTCCTAATGACCATACTGATTAACAACTCTTTATCATTATCCTACCTCTATCTTACTTTCAACTTCTTAGTCTACATTAATCAGAATTTTGAAAACTTTTTCACGAGAGTAGTTTGGACTGTATGGTGAGAGCCAACCGTTTGCGGAAGTGTGTTATTCACTGTTCCTAAAGATTTGGGTTCAATTCTAGGATGAGGCGTGGGTCAGTGAGTGAGTTATATCAATTTTCAGATAATTCTGTCAAACACTCTAACATCACCAAAATCCCAAATGTTCAACTTGTCGACTTAGCAAGGCCAAGTCGGTAAAAATTACTTGTACCAATTTAAGTCCTTAAAGCCATCACGATAAAGGCAAAGAAAGCTTACAGAGAGGCGAGAAATCTGGAAATCCTAGAAGCCGCAGCGAGTATGTAAATGACCATAAAATATTTTCTGGTAATGTGTATTCCTCAAAACTCAAAATGCCATTGTAAAACGTATTTTGAGTATGCGATGATAGATGAAGGAATGTCCAGAAAGATTTAAGAACTCAAATTCACAAAATCCTGAGAATATTTCTATAATATAGTGAAATGTTTTGTATTATAGAGTTGGTAGCAAAGTAGACCAACAAACAAAGTATCCAGCAAAAAGTAGACTTGCGAATTAGAGTATAAATGTGTCGTTTCTGGTGAACTTGATGTAAGGTACAGAGTGGCGAGATCAAAGGTTTTTTGAAATCTTATACAAATGATGTCATGTCAAAGAAATAGAAAAATAATGTGCAATATTTTTTACAATTCTAAAATACATTAATGTAGAGGAATTAAAAGTATAAGCTTAAGATGTTTTTTTTTCATGTAAAATCGTATATTTTAGAGCAGAAATGAAAAATTATAATCCTAGGGAGAAGAATATACTCGAGTCACATTTTAAATTGAAGCAATTTCTCAAAAAAGTTTGAATCTATTCTGGTTTGAATAACATATGATATTTCCGATGCAGCTCATCCTGCGCTAAAGGTTCTAGTGCTTTGAAATGTTTTTGGAAAGAAGTAAAATATACCTGAATTCTAGCAAAAGCTATGGTAAGTCACAACAAAAAATTCTACAAAGTACTATACACGTCAACTGTTAGCACTTGAACGATAATTGAATGCTGAAACAGGAAAAAATTGATGAAATTTATGGAATATCATTTGTTAGTTTTATGTCATGAGAATTACATTTTAGTTAAAAAGATTGGAATTAAATAAAGTTACTTAAATCTGAACAAACATAAAAGACTCTAAGTATTACGTTACCATACATCTGCATGGCTCTTCGTGGCCTTGTCACGGTATTTAGGATCCATTCCCTCTTCGAAAAAGTAAACCGAGGATTGCGTACGTAATTGGCAGAAACTGGAACACAACAACTACCGTCACCAGATGAAGGAATTTGAACAGGCTTATTTGTGAGTAAACAAACATATTTGCAAACTTCTAAAAGCCATAACTCCGTTTCAGGTCTCAAATAATAACACGAAGTTGTTTCTATGCATTCCTTTCAACCGTACGATTCCTGTTTCCAAAAGTTGTGTGTTTCCGTATAATGATCGAACCCTTAACATATTCATATGCATGTAAAACAGAAAGCAATATTTTGTCCATTCTCTGATCGCTTTAGCATAGATACAGAAATATCAATATCTTGATACAGAAATGTGACGTTCACTCCAAATATGGCGAGGGAACAATTAACGAGACGAATAAAGTGGTTAAACATTGTGAAATATGGTACTCGCAGCCAACTTTTTATCTTATCTAGGATCTTTTGCTGAAATTTTTGAATCCGCCTCTGCCTTAGGGCCCTTGATCGGAATTGATGGGATGGTCCCTTGCTTGCTTCCGGAAAGTAAATTAGTTTTTTTTCCTCCAAGTGGTCATACGCAGTTTGTACTGTTTTTTGACAATAAATTTATTATTATTATTATTATTATTATTATTATTATTATGACTATGTAAATCAAACCTAGTCAACTGTGATAGTTTGTCAATACATCCTCTATTCAAACATATAGGCAAAAAATTGTGGAATACATTTTATTAGGTTTTTTAAGTTTATATAATGTAATTTCATTGTTCATGAGGTATTTTTGCACAAATAATACTATTGTTACGTCATAGTTTAAGAATTATTTTAATGGTATTAATGCATTCATTATTTATTCATTTAACTATTTGACATACGGCGAGGTTTATGCTATGAGATCTCATTTTCCAATTAACAATGCTTTGATGAAGGTATTTGGAAGGAGAGAAATTGGTCCTTAACAGGGAAATGGAATATTATTTGGCTATCTCAAGAGGCAATCAGATCTTTCTTTGATTCTGAATTCTTTGAATCGTTATTCATTTTATCTGTTCATAGACCTCCAGTATCTTATGTAGAAATTACTGTGTACAAGATCTTAGAGGCGGATTAGTGAGGGTAGCTACTCCTGTTGTTTGGGTTACCTATTCCGTGAAGTTTACGGCGTTTTTGACACAGCTCATTGGCGGATTTGTATTGGGGGTTTCCAAGCTTATTACCTTTCCCCAAATGAGTAGAAATGAAAAATTTAATTTTCTTTAATGAAAAATGCATTATTTTGGGTACGTAGGCCTATTTTCCCCTTGGGTATAACGAAAAATAAATTCTCGCGGAATGGTATATTGCCTTTAAGATACATCATTTACCACCAACATTCCAAAACTTTCCGGGCTCATCAAAAAATACTGGATCCGCCAACCAATAATAATAATAATAGCGAGTTATTACAATTATATGTTACATGAATTCTTAAACAAGGTGGAGGTTGGCACCAACATTTGCATACATTCACGCCACAACGCGACAATCGAACCCACAAGCTTTTGCATATTTCGCCATCAAAGGTTGCTTTGGAGTAAAGTACTTCTTATCTTACGGGATAGTTTTTCATAACTGTAGGTCATTGGTTCAGTGACCACCGTGTCTTTAACAAAGTTATTACAAGGCTCACAATAACAAATTTTACATTCAATATCATATCACCTCAAGGAAGCGTCACTTTCTCGCGTCTCCTCTTCTGCCTGCTGTAATATGTTTCTAAGCATTTCTGTGTTACATATTCTTGAATTTTGTTAAACATTCATCTGTCGTCCAAAAACTGTTCTTTACTTCAAAAATTGTACTTTCCTGTTTAACGTTCTACGTTTAAATTTTGCTCTTTCCTGAGCGTACAATCACTCTCCCACAATATTTGATCTACATTTTCCTCTCCTTTTGTACATTTCGAGTTCACTGTTTCTTTTCTTTTTATACTCTATACAACTATTTATTATGCCATGATCTTGTATAAATCATATTAATCATTAGATCTATACCACTTTTTGTTTTTATTACTAAGTTTCACCGAAGGAATATAATCTTTCTCAAGCGACCTTTGTCACCTTTTCCCCAAATGGCTTCCCATCCATGAAGCAAAACTTGTACTAGTTTCATCTTTGATGTTCTTTTATTCCTCCTCATTTCCTCCCCATTCACAACGATCTTTTCTAGAAGTTACCTTAATATTATTTTATTTATTTTTAATATTTTAACATTTGTATATACAAGTCAGTGGACATCTTGTTCGTAATGTTGTAGATGACACAGAAAGGCTTAATGATTCATTTGAGGAATGTCTGAAGCGTGCGTCGGGGCGCGGCTCAGAATAGTCAGTCCTCCGCCTACGCAATTGCATCTAGAGCAGTGCGTCATGAGACTTTTACAAAAGCTCTTTTTTGGTAGTCCCATATAGGATTCCTTGGCGAGCTTTATCTATGTTCCAGATGCGGAATCACGTATTTGGTGCGAGGACTTTTAGCATAAAATGAATACACGTATCAACCTTTCTAACTTGGTCGTTGTGAAGAAAAAATCATGGTCATAAAAACAAGGATGCCAACTACATTTTTTTTTGGATATGAGGGTCCCGTGATTGGAATTTATACAAAATTAAAAGTATAAAGAATAAGATATGTATATTTACGAATAAAATAGTTTTAATGTAAACCAGTATATGTTTTGTCAATTTAATGAAATATGATAATATAACAATACAAGAAACGAAAGGAATTTTTATGACTGTTTTACGTCTTTCCCAACCCACAACGTGAAATGATCCACAAAACACGGATGTCTTTATTGTTTATGTAATATTATTTTATTACGACAATGTTATTAATAACATAATATATTTACATCAATGAGATCTTCTAAAATTCAGAAGTTTTCTTTTACGTTTCTTTCTATCAATGCATGTCATATTTTTACTTGCAGAGCAGAAATATTTTACGCCGTTATGATATGTTGTGATACAAATATTAAAGTATCTACTTTTTTGTATAATAGTGTAATACAAATTATGTTAAATTAGCATGTCTGTCTCATAAGAGTTTATGAGATATATACTTTTGAAAATATATTTGCGAAAGAATACAATACTTCTCATGATCATACTAATTTAGAGGAACTGATTTTTTAACCAAGTATTTTGAGTATTTTGGGTTACGTATAAAAAGGGTGAATCTACGTATTTGAATATATTTTTATTAACTTCAACTGATGAAGAATGTTACAAAAATAAACCTCAATTATCCATAGTTAATTCATAATATATTATATTATTTATTAACAAAGAATATAGTATTAGAGTTTTTAAATAATTTAATATTGACACAATCTTTTCGTAATAACAATAATATCAGGATTTGACGCCACGCCACCTCACTATATGGAAGAATTTGGATATCAACAGTAAACACCCGCAAAACTGTGTTTGTCCTATATTGACAAAGATGGGACCAAGATAGACGATCTGAAAGTAAAGAATTCATGTTGGTCAACCAAGATCAGATCACCGTTATAAGATATTATCTTAAACACATTTTAAAAGACAAATCAGTAGAGAATGATTGCTGCCGTTGATGTTTCCTCCAGGAACAAAAAAAAAATGAAATAACTGATTATCTGGCGACTTAACGATCAAGTTGCAATCGTATCCTTGTCCTGAACAAGCAATTCCTTCTGCTATTTAACAAACGAGTATTGGCAGATTAACAGATTATTGCAGGCCAAATTTGGTGTTTCACAGGAAAGAAGAAAAGGCTGCTTTTATAATAGATGAAGCCATTACAAACACCAATTGCATACTGAGTAGAGAGTAAACAAGATTAACAAAACTGAAAGAAGAATTAAAAGAATGTGGAGGACTAAAAAAAAGAAATGAAAATTCATCACTTGAGGCGACAAAGAAGTAAATGTAAATTAATGGTATACAAAAGTTAATTTTTAAAAACTAAAAAAATCAGAAGTTCTTTCTATTAATGCATGTTATATTTTAACTGTAATTTTTTCAAATCATTGACAATAATATGAAACGTTTCTCAATACGATTAAGTAAATAAACTTTATTGTCAGAAAAGCAGTTACAAACTGTGTATCACTACGTGGAGGATAATAAACTTATTTACAAACGTATTGGAATTACTGTTTCATCACTCTAGATTATCATAATTATGCTCAATGTCAACTTTACTTAAGATAACTTTTCAAGGTACTATGATGATACAAGAAACGCATTTTTTTCACTTTTCTGCATTATTATTTCGAAATGGAATATTTAACTTGGCTGCTGGGAGTGAACAGTTGCAATAGAACGTTCAAAGAATGCCAATTTGTTGGATTCCGCACTTTTCCCCTTGCCAATAAATAAATAAAGTAATGGAGTTGTAGTGGCAACGTGGTGTAATCGCTCGTGAGGACAGCGTTCCAGTTTCCTTCCGCGAGTAGCTACTACTCTTCCGGCGGTGGCAGTGGGGTAAGTGCAGTACAGGCAGGGGCGGAGGGGCAATTGGGAAACGCTTTACGTAAGGGCGTTGGTTGCCACAGGCGGCAGTGGATGCTGCAAAACGAGGACATGAGGAAACGCTCACAGCCCCTGTGTCCCTACCACAATACACGCTCACCACTGCATCAAGTCGACCCTCGAAACCTCCGTATTTGGGCCTCGATTGCGCTTTAGCTGATATTTTTAATGGACCAGAAATAGATGCCTAGGGGCGGCATCTATTGAAATATTGAATTCTGTGTTATTTAATAGTTACGATTTATCAACAATAGCTTGAGAATAATACGAACTTGTGGAATTACTTTCTTGTGTTCTATTAAATACAAATTTATTGATATTATGTGAATATTATAACACGTACCAAACTATTTTTATTTTTAGAAGTGTGTTGAAACGTTAAATCCACTTCTGACTAAGGGCCCTTGGTCGGAATTGATGGGATGGTCCCTTGTTTCCTTCCGGAGAGTAAATTAGTTTATTGTCCTCACGTGATCATACGCAGTTTGTAACTGCTTTTTTCTTACAATCAAGCTTATTTATTTATTTAGTCAAAAACAACAGGAAAGCATGAATGAACCTATCAGCGAATACTTTAATACAAGTCAAATCTGGTGCCAAAGAATTATTTATTTCATTGTATTACTTCAATTGAATGCAATTGAAGTATAACGTGAAGACACAATATGGTTGTCGCAATAATACACAAATAAACGATATGCATGACATTGCGTTTAAAATATATCTGGAAATAAAATTCAATTATCTAGTGGAAAGAGAAAATGAGTTTGGCATTTTAATTGAAGAGTTGAGAGTCTGAAGACGAGAAGAAAGTTTTGAGATAAACTTTTACTCTGTTTCATTTCTAATTGTGACTAGAAAAAATATTTTACTGAAATAGTTCATGTCGACAACGCATCATCCTCAATCGCTGGTCATACATTCTGGACTTGGCGCAAGGGGACTATTTTCTTTTGGAGCATTCGATAATTGGTTATCGTTAATTAATTCGAATAATGCTTATGGGATTGAGGGGTAAAATTCAAAAATAAATTTTCTCGATGCAAAATAATGAAATTTAAACATTCTTATTAGGTGTACAAATGTACGACCAAAGAAACATAATTAGAGATGAGACAGACGGACGTAGTACGCAAGCTTTCCCTTTAGGGTACCGATATACAATGGACTTACCTTTTATGAATAGTTCATAGTTAATGCAAATATATGTGATTATTGAGAGCTTATTTTTATGAATACTGAATAAATATATATGAAAACTGAGAGTCTCCTACAGCAAGTAAGTATGTTTGAATGTAATCACCCCAGATAATTATTACATATCCTCTGCATAACTATATTATGTCGGTATTTATAATCAAACCATTTCACCCTTACAAATAATAAGAAAATGCTGTAGTGCATTTCTGGAATTTAAAATTCATCCACAATCAGAAGAATTAAAGAATAAAGAATGTTGAATCTCTCTTCATGTATAGTGGTAAAAATATTGTATACTTTTAAGACACACTACGTACGAAAATCCATTAACCTACTCTAAAATTTAAAAAAAAAATAAGGTAAGAAATTGTTTTTTTGTCTGTGAAAGAAAAAGTGTGTAAACTATTCAATTGGAAAATCTTCACAAAAATTCCGTTGTGTTCTTGTTTCCCTGAGTATGCAGAATTTCGTACTTTTAATGTTGTGTTCTTGGAATCAGATACTACTCAGTGCACGAGATTCCATCGAACACGCTGTTTGGTCATTTCTAGAAATGGAAGTAGTAAAAGAACAGGATAAGTAGTAAGAATTGTTTGGTAAATTGGTTTACCAACCGATGGAGTAGTAACTATTATTTCAAACTCTTATTTTTTTTCATTTTACAATAAAACATGAATTTGTCGGGGCTTGGGGACTTGTTCCGCCTTTAGGATTTACTAATTGTATATTATTTTCGTTTTAAATATTCCACGTCTGTGTGCTCTTGCACGATTACATACTTTGGCTTCATCTTCATAACCGTGAATCATCTGACATAGTGCCATACAAAACAAAAACGTCATTTTTACGTGTAGAGACGAACGAAAAATTTCTGGATAAATAAATAGTTGACATTTAAAGCAAACTGAAGAAATTATACCCCAGTGAGAAGCTTAGGACATGCAACAAAATATCCAAAACCGACTGGCAATAGAAACTCAAACGAGTACTTATTATATTGACATATTCTTCAACCGTACGTCATCTTCATTCATCTGTCCATCTCAACTGTAACATGATTCAACCTATTGTACAGTAAGGCAAGCGCAATACGGGACAGTGGAAGAGACCAAGAGAAATAAAATGAAAACTTTTCAAATTAGTCCTCCGCAAAATAGTTTAAGTTCTCTGATTTATTTATTTATCTCGAATTTTTACTGCACAAAATATATCTAAATTTTATTTTAGAGTAATAAATGGATAACAGTGCATATTTATTAAATAATTTCTTTTACAAATATTAAACCCGTCACTGCTCTTGGGTTCTTGACCGGAATCGATAAGATGGTCCCTTGCTTGTTTCCGGAGAGTAACTTATTTTATTACCCCCCACGTGGTAATACGCAGTTTGCAACTGCTTTTTTGACAATAAAGTTTATTTATTTACTTATTTATTCACAACAAATAATAAAAATTGTAAATACTTCTCATCGCTGTAATTTAATTATTAATTAAAATATTCGAAATTATATATGGAAATAAATTTTAATGTTTGCATTTAAGAACGTGAATCACTAAGATTTGTAAGTATTTAATATGAAAAAGAAATATGAATTTTTAATCATAAATATGGTGGGAAATGCAAGAGATGTTACTTGTATTTTAAGACTCAAAAAAATTGAATTGTTCCAAACGGAGGAAAACACACGGAAAGGTTGTACTTGGAAACATTTGAAATGTATAAAAATAAATATCAATCCCACGGAATGAGTATTTTGTACGTTAATTTATCAACTGTTAACAATCTGAAAACACACTTCAAATCGGGCGCAATGTAAAATTAACTGATTCGTACTGACAAATTCTGTCAAATCATATTTCTTTCATCATGGTAAGGAGAAAATCATATTTTGGGGCACACGTCCACGAGCTTGACTTGGGGAGTCTTAATCGTGTTTTCCGCCAGAGAGATAAGTGAGAAGAGGGAAGGCGAAGAAAGTCATTTTTTGTAGCAGCCGCCTCTGGGCGCCAGCGACTCGGCGATTGAAAGCTCCGGGAGAAATCGGTGGCCACGCACCTTCTCACACACCAACGTGTTCACTCCTCTACGCACACATTCTGCCTCAACTTACACACGCTGGAATGTCATAGATACAAAGGAGACATGCTCTTTATGTACTTCCAGTATTGCACTTGCACTAGGATTCTATTTCATCAGGTATTTTATACCATCCTATTTTTAGGTCTACGTTGTGTGCTCATTTATGAAACCAGAAGCTCGAATCAACACAGATTTCGCCAAATTTTCATGGAAAATATTGCAAATCATCTTAAGACTTTTGATACGAGGTCACCGCATGACATTATTAATACAGTTTAGAGTAATACGTATGATAGTTGCTACTGTTATATGTATCATTTCATTTTCGATGGCTTGAAAGAACGTGAACATAAGAAATAGGAAGAGGTGGGACATAAAAATCAGGTTTTCACTGGATCGTGACGAATGTTCCCAGATCATTTTCTGGGTACCTCGTGATGTCCGGTGTCAAGTGTCTGTTACTCCTTTCTTAACCCATTTCTCACGAGTGGTTTAGTTTCAAAACGGAATTAAGGAGATAAGTTGTTTGTATTGCGATCACCTCTTTCATTGGAACTAGTTATTGGTAAAAGAGACCATGGTGTGCTCTGTTCTAAAAATAATTATGTACGAAAAAGAAATAAATATCGCTCGTATTTAATTTCTAATTGTTTCCTAAAGAAGTTTAACTAGTAATGAATAGATTTCAATGCTGAGATAAAGATGATGACATCAAATTTAAGCTTGTTTCAGTGATATATTTTACCCGTCTTGAAATTTTCAAATAATTAATATAATGAATATAGGAAATTGAAACACTGGTGGATGACGGGCTCACTTCGATTGTTTCGATTAAAACCTTTTCAGAAAAGATGATGATGATGTATCATTTTTACTTCGTACTACATGGACGTACTCACAGAGATATTAGAATTTTTAGTTCTGAAATAGTTTTGTTTTATTCCAGAGCCAATATCGTTACATATTATAAGACTATTGCTGAGGTTCTAATTGCACAACTTAAATACAGATTTTTTAAATGTCGCTTTTTATTTTTATCTCTTTATTCTCTGATAGCATTTAGATTGATGATGTGTTATTTGGAATATGTGCATTTGTTAGCTTTCAAATGTGTTGATATTTTAAAACGATATTAGTGTTTTATAAATACACGAAACAAGTTAACTTACTCGGTTACTCGTCTCAACATTTGGAGGAGAATTTATTCACTCAAGAGAAGTTGTGGCTGCGCAAATCAGGTCCTCGAGACCGACAGAACCGAACTACAGTACATTTATAATTATGGATTTGCTCGACTTTAGAGTAGCCATAACTACAATGAACCACGTCTTTATAAATCACTCTCATTGGGTAACAATGTAGAAAACTCGCATCCTTAGAGCGGATAAGCAATAGCATTTTAATTGCTAGTTCCTCTACAAAGATAAAACGTGTAGAAGAATATTTATACAGTTTGCACCATTATTTTTGCTTATATTATTTTTTATTACAATTTATACGATTACTAAAGTGACAAATACCCTTAATTCATTCTTGACAAAAATGAATTTTATTTATCATCTTAATTCTCAAATGGTACGAATAATTATTTCCTTCAATACACCACTAGTAAAGTTGGACTGATTGTGTTGATAACATTTACATTTCTCTGCACTTAAACGGTACAGAATACAGGAAAGTAATGTATTCTCCATTAATGTCAGCGTCTTCCCGCGCTGACGCTCTATCTTGACCTATTTTTGGAACTCCACTGGAGACAAAATAATTGATTTTTAAGGAAATCATTAATTTTCTTTCCCGTCATTGCTTGATGATATTTGAATTTTACTCGTAATTCAATTCGGAGAAAAACCCCAGCCCACTCATTTCAAAACATGTTTAAACATTTAGAAAATGTTATTTAGGACAAAACAATTCACGATCCATAATCAATCACGTGTTTTTTAAAGTACGACAAAATTTATTCAACAGGTTATTCTACTTTTCACTTCTCTGGAACATTAATATATGTAGGCAAGAACGAGATTTATTATCAAGTATATTATACCACCTTACACCAGATGTGATACGGTGATAGAACCGGAACATAATTTAGCTCTCACTCTTGTTTCTTGATATCCATTGTAAGAAATCGATTTCGCGAGTGATAAACTTGAAGGAAGAAATTGCTTTTGATAATTCTGTTACGAAATACATCCTGTGACTTTTAAATGAAATTAATATATCTAAATGAGAAAACATGGAGTCTTAGCAACAAACACATTTTTGTTTCCTAATTTTTTCCGCATATGTTACAAGTGACTTCCTACCGTGTCGTTGTTACCTTAAAGTATTTCATAGTATCCAATTCCCAACATATTTTTATATATGTACTTCTATAGAGAGAAAGACGCTAAGATAATCTTGATGGAAAGTATAACAAAGAATAAATGTTTTCTTTTTTTATGAACCGAATGGAACTTGGGTGTGCTGCTTGGAGTCGTTTAAAAATTGGACTACTTATGTTGCTATTCGAATTATACTAAGAATTTATGAACATATATTAAATTTGTCATGCATTAATTTTACTTCAAAGTAATCCAAGTTTACAGAAATGCGTTTATTTTCCATGAGTTTTGGTAAATGTTTTCTTATATTTGCACTTCTTTTAAATCGGTCAATAACATATACATCAAGCGCCTTCCATTGGAAATTGCGATTACGATATCAAGAAATATAATTCTCCTATTCTCTTTCCAGTAAAATTAGCTATTTATGACATACAACGTCTTTGATTCTGAAGTACAATGACTTTTTACTATGAGACTGGATGCAACAGACAAGAAAAATCTAAGAACTTTCAGTCATTAAGTTACATACAGTATTAAAAGCGTGACCGATTATGTATTTCATTTAATTTGTGTTATAGTAGTATAGTTTGTAATAGTAATACGGTCAATTATAATTTATGTCCAGGATAGGTAGAACTATATCTTCACCCTTCTGCATTACTTGGTATAAACTTTATTAGTTATGTCTACCAAGCGCACGGCTTTAAAAACACTCTTCGTATTAATTAATGATAGAAACCATGTTGATTAAAATTTGTAATAGAATGTGGTAGTATTATAATTGACCGGTATATATATATATATATANTATATATATATATATATATATATATACATATTTCGTGGTTACTTTAATTATGCTTAAAATATTTAGGAAAAACAATTAATAATGTTTGTAATAGAAATAATAAATTAAAGATTCCACATAAAATTAAATCTTATGAAATATATTATTGTTATAATTTTTTTAATTGTTCGTAAAAATGTGATTATTTCTTAACCGGAGTGGAAGGAAGGACAGTTGTCTTAATGTGACTTGCATTCCCTCTGACTATTCCTCACAGTTATACTTGTGTTATTTCTCCTCCTCCTGACTTTGTTTTTCTGGTAGGTTTTGTTGATAAGTTTAATTACTCTTATAATTTTTTATCTCTCATATAGTTATAACTGGATGGTGCCAACATCGTCAAAGAAGAAATTTTTACTTCAAAAAGAAGATGTTGACAGCTACATCGTTTTTTGAACCATGTTATAAATTATTTGCCGATACGCGTACACCCTTGTTTTGAATGTTTTTACACAATTCCTTATTTTTAAAGAAGTGAGAGTTGGTAAGTGGGAGAGCACTAGACTGCAAAGGTTGAAACTTGAGAGATAACTGTGAATTTTCATTTATACTTCAACTTCCACTGACTCCCAGATCTATTCAGCCTACTATCGAATGAGTACCACATTCATCTTGGGGTTAAAGCGACTGGAGCGTGATACCTTGGAATAATCAAATATCATATCCTTGTGCTGGGGTCAAGATATTGTAGAACTCTACTCTCAACGAACCTCATAAACCTGATATTAGGACTGCAGAGGAACACACACCTACTTAATTTGAAAAACATAGATGTTATAACAAAAGTTACTAATAGCTGCTTCAAGTCTACATCTCTAGATGGTCCAACTCTCATAGTAGCATCTCTAGTAAAAAGAAGAAGGGAGCGGTGCGTAAGGATGAATGGAGGCTATGCGGAGAAACCGATCCCTCCCACATACTCTTTCATCTGAGAGACAGTTTCTCCTTCATCCTACTGCTCCCATTCTTCTCCTCCTCCCATATCCCTTCCATTGCCTGAGTCAAATGCTGCATGATGGTCCTCTTTCACATCTACCAAAATTGATCTCCGATCAACGATATTTTTCAATTGTTTTCTTTGTTCTGGAAAGTTTAAACACAATGTGCACTTAAAAGGGGAAACCACTTAACCCCTGAAAAAAAAAAGAGTTTTGGAAGAAAGATACTTTCTTCCGGAGTCCGGTCCAAATACTTTCAAAAATAACATTTTATGACGAGTCACGTGCACTAATTAAATCCTAGTCTACATGTTAGATATCACAGAGTAACCATATTAGACTCTACAAAACACATGATTATCATTAAGAGATACATACTTATGATTCTTATTTCGTGAAGACAAAGTGAGGTTAATTGGCTCTTAGATGTATAGATCGTCTTTTACTGTATATGTATTGAACAACATTGTTACATTTCAAAAATGATGCTTGATAATAAAACAACCCGTATCATAAATAATCATATGTGAAAATAATAATAATAACAACAATAATAATAACAACCAATACCCACAATCTACAAACTACTTACAATGAGAAAATTCAAAAATATGAAGAAAACAGAAATTATTCGCTTATAGAATGTGAAGTGTATTTATATAGACCGTATAGTCCTGTCCACCACTGGAGTCATCACTCACCGTCTACATCTAAGCATCAATCGGCTTCAACTCCCAAAAATCATATTCATAACTTTACAAGAAGAAGCCATCCATAACACCAGTAGAAATTTCAATAAATTTTAAATTGTGATATTACTTGAGGGGTGAGGATGCTTGGTATACCCCACTCCCCCTGAATCCAACTACAAGTTGAGAAAACAGTTACAAAAGATAAATAATAATAATTGCGTAAAAAATTAAATGTATATAAATCTACTAATAAAATAATGGTTTCCCAGTGTACTGGCTATTTCATGCACGAGATATACGCTTTCTTTCTTGTAAAACGAAAGAAACCGACAATTTCTCCATATAAAATAAGAAGTACAATTTCAAATAAGCGGTACGGGTTTGCACTTAATTTGTATTAAGTGATATGAAATAACTTTAAAACTATTTTAAAGAATTTGGAAAAATCGTTAAATATTCATACTGATTAATAAGAGATGTCTCAGTTTCCTTCTTACTAGAAGGAATTACTAAAAGGAAACTGCGACTAATACCCTTTTACTAAAAGGAAACAAGATGTCAATTAAAAGTTTTGATAATTCCTATGGTAACACCTTACTAGGTGTTCCATAGACACGTTCCAGAGAATAGTTCCTTCGTTGTTAGCACCACAGTTTTAAGAATGTTTCAGGAAATTTTAAAGATATGTTTACTATGGAATTACGCCTAAAATATTATGGGATAAAGTAAACATATTCGTATTCAGTCTCTATAATGTGAAATTAAGTAGAAATTGGGAAAATAATTTCGATTTTACTTAAAAGTAAACTTTGAAAAATGAAAAATTGAAATAAAAATACACAAAAAGGGTTATGTCTTTAGAATGTAAACGAAAGCGCTTAATTCACGAATGAATTCCAAATTTTATAGAAAAAATCAACTTGATCTGGTATTACAATATTTCCTCCCACATTCTGAACTGAAGAAATTATAGTATGTACTTAAATCCGAGCTCGAATACACTATTAAATATTGTATAAAACTGAATTGTCCATAAAAGTATAAGCAATCATGAATATTACCTCGGAGGAAAAGGAGCTAATTTAAAAGCGCATGCATGAGCTCGTCTGGCAACCGCGCATTGAAGTCTCCTAATCTGTCAATGACAAATATTCCAGACATGATTGATATTGGAACGATGATGGGCACAATCTCAGATAAGCAATTCATTTGTCCCAATCAGATGTAATGTAAGTTATAGGTTAATGTATTAGTCTCAGTTGGTTATTGAACTCAACTTTTATTTGAAAACTGGAGAGAACCTAGTAGAGATACTTATTGCAGAGACGAATTACCTTAGTAGATGGAACTATGTCTCTAAATAAACGAATTAGTTTTTTGCAATAACGTCGAGGAAGGAATTGGTGGAACAGAAAGATGAATCAGCATGGGATGAGATGAAAGAAGGATGGACATTATGTATTGAAAGTTCTTAAGGTGAAAGCAGGTTAATCGGATTTACCGACATTTTGGCTATCCTGGAAGAATATTAATGGGATAGAACGAAAATCTTTAAAGGGTATTTGTGTATTCTCTTAGTAGAATGAAAAAGATAATTGGTAAAGAGATGAAGAATAAGTAGAGAAGATAAATTTACATTAATTTTTTATGTTTATTTTACTTTCTTATGTGGAAGTTAAAGTGAATGTATAAATTATTATCAGACAAACCGACAAAACACCTATAGCAAGTACATTTTACCTTGATATAAATAATTTTAATTGCTATAAAGCTAAAGCCAGTGGACATTTACGAGAACATGTGAGGCAACAAATGTACCTCGTAAAAGAACAAATTTAATTCTTCAAAAAATCTTTGTTTACGTTGTATTGTGATGCTTTATAAAGGGGGTACTGATCTTATCGGCATCTGACTGCTCTGGGTGCACACAAATGTCAGATTCATTGGATGATCCTCAATTCAATTAACACGACGTTTTAATGTGCGTGAAGGGGACTTGTTAGAAATAAAAGACCCCAACTCGAAACATGGAGAACATAAACTGAGTGTGACGGCTACGGCCACCCATATGCTAAGAGTGGCTGTTGGAGACCGGAGTAATTTTTGAGAGGTGAGGGAGGAGTGCCCACCTTCCCTGCGGAAGCTCTGTCGCAAATTTCCGCTGAGGCTCGATGGAACCTTTCAATGCAAATGGCGTCTTCGGTGGCTCACGTCTTCAAACGCGGGAGCAGAAGGAAGGAGGGGTTCGTGGACACGCGGAAGCGACGGTGGTGGCGGAGACGATGGCGGCGGCAGCGGAGGCGAGAGTCCCGTTCGGCGGCCCGGTTACGGCGACCGATCAGGTGCGACGGTCGCCGCCGCCACAGCCGCCGCACCTGCGTACCAACGTCTTCTCCTTCTCGGGGAGACCGTGCCACGCAGGGGTGGCCTCATCTATAGCGTCCTCATGCACTTCCGTCTCTCACCTCCTTGCCCTCACTTCCACCTTCACCATCTATACAGCGTATCGTGTTGCATTTATTGCTTCAGGGATAAGTGACTCCGATTTCGATGTACACTCGTTGTTCCTTACTCTTTCCCAGAGTTTCTTTCGTACTTCCTCTAATTCTTCTAACTTGTTCCACTTCACTTCCAAGTCCTCGCCGTCCGATCTCACCCATTCCTCTACACATCAACACATGCCGTAACATCATCCATCATTCAGAGACCGTTCGTTCTCTTCTCTGTCTATTTTATACCCGAACACATAAGTAATAAGGATTATTTGTTTTTAAGTTTCTGAATCTACTTAAAACAATCCTCGGTATTTGTAATAACACTCTGGATTGAAGACCAATCTGGACTAAACACCATCCTGGATTAAAGATCGCTTTCATGATTTTACTTTTTTTCATCCTTGCTTGCGTCTATCTTTATTTTGCAGGACCGTATGCAAATAAAATCTTCCATTAATCGATCTCGTGAATTTATTTGATGTTCCCATCCTATCTGCGCATTAGAATCTCCGTACCTTGTCCAGCGTCGCCTGTCCCCATCCGTCTTCTCCAGCGCTGTGTCTCAGCCGCCGCAACCCCGACGGGAACGGGGTCGGTGGTGGCGGCGACTGCGGTATACATCTCTCCGCCCCCCGCGCAACCAACGACGGCGGCGGTGGCGCGGGCTCCTTTCGTCTGCTGGAAAGGTGGGAGACCGAGGAGGAGGGAAGGGGCTGGCACTCGGAGCGGGCGCGGTGCGACTCGCGAGACCGGCCGCCAGTTTGCCGCCTGCCGTCCGTCGGCCCGGACGCGCGCCCGCGAGTGACGCTCTAACATACATTCACGAACACTTCGAACGAGTACCGACCAAGTGAGCAGCGCAGTGTCTTTAGTTTCTGTGCGAGTGAAGTGTCGAGTGCCATGCTGCAGCCCAGAGGGGCTGCGTGCCGCCGGCGCGCGGCGCCGCCCCCGCGCTGGCCGCCCCGGGGTCCGCCCCCGGGAGTGCGCATCACCGCCGCGCTACTACTTCTCACCCTTGCCGCCCCCGTTACCTCCGACCTGCTTCCAGGTAAGGGTTGCAGAGGAGAACTGCATGACGACGCACAGGAAATATTTTTGTTCTACGACTGTCTTCTGATATAAAACCGACAGGAAGGAAATAGTGCTGCTGTAGGAAGGAATCCCTTGTTCACAGTGTGTGATGTGTCATACAAGTGGAAGTGCCATGAGGAAGAAATGCTATCGAGAAAGAATCAATATTGAATCTACTTCGAGAATTGTCATATTTTATTGTAACCATTGTTCCATTTGCTGAAAATTAAATTGTTAATCTTTAGGACCTTCAAAGAATTAAATCTTATCGAAATTGACTTCACACTTTTTCTTGAAACTCAGGTAGTGAATCATTTGACATAACATAGTGTCGTAGTATAATTATCAGAATTGTTCGACAACCACAGCAAGTCTACTGCATTTTTGTTTTCGAAAATTAAAATGCACCAATCTGGAGGGATATTTGTCAGTATTCAGCAAAATATTCTATAATATCACTGGGAGTCAATTAAACGTACAATGTTACCCACACACTCTCAGGCGTAATTTTCTCACTGTTATGTTTTGAGTTCCTGTAAAGTTGTATGGAATGAAGGTGGATAATAACAACATAACGCTTGCATCGGACAGTGTTCATTTGCTTATGGAGCTGCCTACGTAATCATTTGCTAGTGAAAGAGATTATTATCCATTTCTATCTTTTCATTCCTTGTAGAGAAGAGCACAAATTTTTATATTGACGACATTAATATATTTCATCAGCGGGAGTATTTTACACTTTACCGTCAAATTTATTTTGTTCATAAAAGATTCAGTTTCTATTACTATACAATGACCTGGTCTAATGAAATCACAAGATTTTTCTCAGCCGTGTTTTCCATAGTATCTTCGTGGGAAGCCATATGAAGTTATTTTATTCCACTTCTATATTCATTCCTTCGTGTACGTATCGTTCATCTATGTGTATCATCTTCTTTACACCTGCAATTAAAGAAATATTTGGATTGGAATATATTTTAACAAATTTTGAAAACTAATAAATTTGTAATATTTTTAACTTTTGTAAATTATCTGTATTATTTTTTATAAAATTCTCTTTACTGTAGGCGAGGTAAAAAAAAGGTTCAAGCTACCTGTCATTATGACGCAAGAAACACTGTAAGAGGTCTACAAAAGCTTCTTTTATGCAAACAGGAGACAATGCTAGATGACAAATAAATTTTAGAGAGAATATTTCGTTTGCGCATGCGCTACAGAATTAATTAAATCGAGGTAAGAAATTTTGTTTACTGACTCTTGACGTGATGTTATATAAAGGAAATGAAATAAAAATGTATGGTGCTATATTAAGTAATAACGTAATCTTGCGAATAGTTAGGAATTTGAGGATTACATTTGTAAGTCATTTTGAATTCCAAGTAACGTGTCCAACCTCTCATATTTATTTTCTGTAAGGTAAAATAATTTCCTTGTATAACTTTCCTTAAGCATGTCATCTTGAGAGAAGACTCTTAAGAGTAGTTCAAGTTTTAAAATATATAATCGGCTTTCCTGATTTAAATTAATTTGCCATTTTAGAATTTCAATCGAACTATGATCCTCGATTCACCTACACGTTGAAAGTTATATGCATCCAATACAGTTTATTGGATACGTATAATTTTTAAAATATTCATATTGACCCATGACTTACTTGAAATCACAGCATATTTATCCGATATTTTAATATTTATGCTTTTCACTATTTTCAAGGTATAAATAGGTAAATATTTAAAATATTGAAAGATAGTTTGCCTTGAATATTTCAAAACCTAATCGGCATTATCGAACTCTGCAAATTTCATTTCTCTTTCAAATCAAATGAGAATTCATCGCTTATAAAAGTGAGTAAATAACACAGCATATAATAAATTCTTATATGAATATTTCGATTCAAACTCCGCAGAATTTTCAATTGGACCACTGCAGACCTAATCTTTACAAATGAAGGAAATTTTCCCGAAGGGAAATTCACTAATTTTCCCGAAGAACATCCACATTGTGGGAATTGATAATTTAATGCAAAATAATTGCATAACTATTTAATCCATAATATGTGATAGTTTTATTTAGTTAACTATACCAAAAAGATTTTTTATGTATCGTAAAAATATTATATTCTTCAAAAACATTTTATTTTCTACGTTAAGCCTTCGGAAGTGAAGTATTGAAGTATTGAACTCGTTGTTTTATAAATTTACTCGACTCGATTTTACCTATTTCGTAAATTTAGTTTTTATGAAATAAAATAATCTAAAAAAGTATCACCGGTTTAAATGTCTTATAAACATTATTTGTCGTAATATCGGCGAGAGTACGGTTTGGGGAATACATTAATCACGAGTAATGCAAGAGAATTATAATGTAACATTGATGTGACAACATGGAGTAAACAGCAGAATGAGTAAATAAAAAATAATGAGTATTTAATACACCGTTAAAATCTTCAGTTGAAAGAAATGTAGTTTAGTTCTGTAAAAGGCGAGCTTTTTTATTAAATAGTTTTATCAATTTCGGTAGGAGTCTGAAGTGCAAAATAACACATTTCTTTTTACTTCTATACTCGAGCAGCTCATGTACTTCATAAAAAATAGAACAAACATGCCTCGCCACGTTTATATTTTCATCCGCATTCAGAGGCGTGTGACGGTGGGGGCGTCGTGGTACGTTGCATCGCGGAGTAGAGCGCTCATAGTACAGCCACTGCAACCGCCGCCCCCGCCGCCGATGTTGCGTCATCGCAACGGGACCGTTCGCCTGCGCTCCTGCACCACCCGCAATACACCGCAGCCGCTGTCGACGTCTCCTTCGGCTGTAGCAGCGCCGTACACGCTAGAAAGCGGGCGCGACGCGAAATGTCACCGTCGGGAACCGAACGTGGGGCCGCGACGGTGCAAGCGAATTGGCGATCCTTGTGAAGTCTCTTGTGCCTGTGTTGTTTAGAATTTTGTCTTCGAAAAGAGTCGTCGGTAATTCGTAGTCACGACTCAGCCATCCCAAGTTGGATTAGCGACCTTTTCGTGGTTGTCGTCAAAGGAGGATTATTATGGAAAGTAAAGTAGAATTTCATAGAAAAGGCATTTTATTTTGAAAATTCACCAATGGTTCAATTGGAGTGCATTGGACGTTTATTTGTGCAAAAGATTATCTATTGAAGTTTTTTTTTTTGAGTTTTTATCATCAGCGTGGGGTATATCTGTGACAGGTTATCACATTTTTTATTTGTTACACATTATTTCGAGTTTGGGTATTCTGACTGCGTTCTGATCTGCTTAAATCTTCTTTGTAAAAGAATTATAAAATATTTAAGGGGGCATATTTAGTATCACTTGAAATATATTTTATCTCGCACTTTTACAACCGGATTAATAAATGCTCCGATCAAACTGGTATGGAGGCTAAAAAGTTGATCTCGTAACTATCGATCCAGTCAGTGGTAGTTAAGAGAAATCATTTAAATTCTTAAGGAAGCATTATTTCTTTGGTGGCTATTGCAGAATTACCTTGTATTTATCCCTTGTGCTTCTAACAAATGCATGAGAAAGTATTTACGTAATAGAGGTTAATTTTTTAAAGTATTAGTAGTTTTCAAAGCATGTAAAATATATTCTTGAACAGTTTTTTCCTTTCTTTCTATACATTGAGAAATGAGTACGTACTTCATTTTATATTATTCTTATTTGAATAATACCGGCTGTATTCTCTTCATGAGTCGACTAAGATGCATCCATTATGCAGAGGAATACGATAAGGAGGAAACACTTAACTTGTTTCCTTTACTCTCAGTGTTTGCAAAATAATTGTTTAGTAAATGAATTCAAACTCGTATAGTACTTATGGGAAGACTATGTAAAATCTACATTCCCAAAAGTACACAGAGCCGTCTTTACGGTAGTATTGGACAGTGATACCGCACGCAGAAGAAATTTTTAATGTGAAAATATTTGATATTGAAATCTAACAATTCTGATGTGAAAATTATTGTATTAAAATTCAATGTTTAATTGACATAGTTTTCTATGTTTATTTCATATAAAATGCAAAACCTCGCTCAGGTCACTGGGGTGACTAGGGACAGTACTCATAGTATGAGAGTCAAAAGAGCCACGGAGCACCCAAATTCCGGTGAAGAGATGAAAATGTAAAATAATTTAGAAAAAACTTATTTCATATTGCATTAAATGTGACCTTCAAACCGGATGTTTCCTAACCGTATAATATGAAGCTAATGTAAATAAGGAATCCGGATGATATAATGTTATGAAATATAAAAGTAATGAAATATTTAATTTGTTACTTTCGAATCAGTCACTATATTTTTCTACAATATTTATTTATTTATAGTATTTCTCAAAACTTTTGAAACACTGGTTTCCGACAATCATGTTTCAAATAAAAACAATATTTTCACCCAAAAAATGCCACAAAACTAATCATTCCGTTAACAAATGGATTAATATATTAACAAGAAAGGAATCAAACTTATTCTATCAAATAATAATATCAATATATGGAATTTTCTATAATGTTGTTTTTACAGTGTTAGATTCCATAACATGTGAAAGAAATACGACGGTTTAAATGTTAATAATGAAAAATCTAAAATTATTTTACTCGTGGAAAACTTTACCTTAAACTTTAAACTTTAGTACCTCACTTCCTTAAAATTAAATGCTTTGGACAAAAGGTTAATACCTCTAAGGAGTTATTAATTTCCCTAAAACACTGAATACCATGTGAGCGAAGGTGACATTGCTGGAGACCTTGGATGGCTGCTCCCGGGGATATTCTTGCCCCACGTCGCAACCACAAGTATTTGCCCTCTGGCATTACACTCGAGGTCCATTCTTGTGGTCTTGATTACGCTATACATTATATGTGTAGGAACTCTGGAGGTAGTCACATTACCATGAGTGATAAGGTTCACCCGTAATTGAACGAGGTATTTCCATTCTTCAAATTTTAAACTTCTAAAGCACTACTGAAACAAGATTACTGACCATTTAGAACTTGATATTTTATCACAGACCAGTTAGCATAAATTATTGTTCGATTTATTAAATCTAAATCTAAAATAACCGAGGACATTCAATATTCTGACTACATTCATGAAAATAGTAAAATGTTGTAAATTGCAAACAGCGGATAACCAAAAATATAGGTTCATTGCTTAAAGAATAGTTTCTGGTCAGAGTGCTGCACTAAGATTTTATGTATTACACCTGAAATTTCTTTGGGCAATAATTGACATTTATTACTCATAACATTATATTGGAAGAAATTTTTTACGGTTGTCTGCCCTTAAATGTTTCTCTTGATGGTGTCTTTATCAAACAATATTTTCTAGGACATTATGACTTCTAAAATTTTCTTACTAAAACTATTTTTATGTAATATTTGAGTATCTTATTTATTATGTAATATTTGAGTTAATACATTAGAATTTGACTAAACTTCAATTTTACTGCGCGGCTGCAATTTCTCATTCCTTCTCCGGATAAATTTCTTCAGTTGAACTTTCCTTCTGTTTCTAGAGAATATAATAAACGTACAAAATCATTTATCCGTGTCGTATTTCCCTAAAACATGTTCTAAAAATTGTAGTGAAATATTAGCAAGAAGTAAAATAGAAGTTCGACCCGGAGAGTTCCTTTTACAGCAATGCAAATCGCACAGTCCAATTTCTGGTTTGTATATACAAAACTGACAATTATTTCTTAACCGTCTGTTTATTACATAGTGATAAATAATGCGATTTTTAATGTTTGTAATTAATACATATTGTTAAATTAATAGCTTTTAATGTCTCATTTTTCCTTGAGTGATATTTAATATCGGAAATTTAATAATAATAATAATTATTATTATGTATTAATTGAAACCATTTTATACCTCAGGTTTTTGATCATTAAGAAATAACGATAACGCTTCAATGCGCTGACTATACACAACCATCATGACTATTTAGCGACCGTGTCATTATTTTATTACAAAAAGATTATTTCATAGTGACACTATTTAAAATCATAGAACTTTAACATTCATGAGTTGCTGTAGTCTAAGGAAAAAAAATAAACACAATAAGCAAGGAAAGTGGTCGGTGTGTTAAGATTATTCGAATCAAATGATTGTTATTTATTTCATCATTTTCCTTCTTCCTCTCTACAACGAGCGAGATGTGCTAGTTATGGTTCTTTGTATCTCGTAATATGAAAGGTGTGATTTTGGAGTTATCTCCGCCGATTTCTTCCCTCCCCGCACCAGTATCAGATAGGAAAACGACGATGGATAGTCTCCAGAAATAAAGCAGTGTAGTAGTCTGTCCGCCACTCCGCGCCCGCCGCCTCCATCGCGGGTCCGTGAAGGCCGTTCTGCGTCCGGTCCCTCCCCCTGTCCTCTCCGCACTCCTCCGCCACCATCACCACCAACGCTCTCTCTCCCGCCCCTCCCCCTCCCTGCGTCAGACAGTCAGTCAACGCAGCTCCCGGGAAGAAATTGTCTCAAGGCTAATACTAAAGCGCACGCAGTAGCCTTTTATCGACTACTGGATCACTTTTTTGCGAGATGTTGGTGTCACGGAAAATAATTATTGAAATATTTCGAAGCTGTAAGACTCGATTAGCATTTTCTGTTCCTCTGACTTATACATATATCAGGGTTACAACACAAGTGCAATTGTTTTTGGGAGAAACAACTTATATCCATCAAAATCAATCGAAAATTCCAGGAAGTATCTTTCTTCCAAATTTCACTAAAATAGAAATATTTAGTGGAGAATAATATTTAAGCGAAATGATGCGGAATTGTACACTGACTCGCTGATGAACAGGAAGTTCTTTTATCACGGCCACGCAGACACTGACGTAAGAGCTTTTTTTTTTTTGAAAATGAGTTATTAACACCACAATATATCTAAATCTCAATTGTATCTCGGGAGACAAAGACAAAATTGTGTACCTTCCCTTTTACACACGACAGCCTGTTTCGTTGTAGCGTTGCCATTATGATCTACTTCCCTGGTGCTACGACTCGATATTTTTTGACCTTCATTGACCTAAATGGATAAATGAAAAATTTAATTTAATTTATCACTTATAGCAACAACAATTACTTTAAATAAGCGTTATCGGCAATGAATTTGCGTCCATGTTTATCCAAAAATTTGTAATGTGAAAATACGTGAATTTGTGAAGTTGTGAATTCGTGTATGGGACCAAAGGTTAATAATATCTAACCAACTTGGAGAAAAAGGTATTGAAAATTGTATTGGTGTTGAAGTAGAAAGAGGGTAGTTGTAGGAGAGTGGGGTTATCTCTTTGACGTTGTGAAGAGACCGAAACTCTCATCCTGCCTCTCGGGAAGGGGCGCCAAATGGATTTGAGGGCCTGGGGCAGATTTTGAATTTGGGTCTCCTTATCGCTCTTCTCCCTTCTACCAGCTCCACCTCTTCCTCCAGTGAACAGGTCTAAATAGTAAGTAAAAATAAAAATGCAAAAATATTTCAATTTTCCTCTTCACATACGCATTTTGTTGCCCTAGCTTAGTTGCTTGACATTCTTAGTAGCTCGTAAAATAAATATTAACATACTTTATGAATAAAGGAACAAGATAATATTAAATTAAGTCACAATATCTGAATTTTTTATTCCACACACACAAATCTTCTTCTGTTAACAACAGCACACAACTATTCATTCTATTCATCAACTACACAATTACACTTTCAACAAAATTTACCCTTGAGAGCTCTCTCTCAATGATGACAAATGACAAAAGTTAAATTTTCCGGGTTTCACATTAAATTTTTATAGATTTATAATAAAAAATGTTTTTATCAATCATTGGAGACTCCTCATGGGCCCCAATTCTTGGCGGTTTGGGGCAAACTGGTCCTCCTGCTCTCACGACTCGACAGCGCAACTCTTGAGGAAAGTATCAGGTCAGGACCTCCGTTCATGAAAGGGCCTTTCGAAACACAAATTCACTTTCGGATTCATGGTAGAATCGTTTAGTAGAAACATTCGCTAATGCATTAGTGCAAGAGGAAAGTAGAACAATGTTGATTCAGTTCCAAGGATGGTCACTGCGTTTAACTTGCGACTTGACACCTCCACAGTCCGACCTCCTTTCTTTCCCTCGTCCTCTATCTCCCGACACGCCTCCTCAGAAATGGTGCGAAATACGAAAGTATCATGGGTGTAGGAACTGTGGTTTCTTCCGATCGTTCAAGTAAATGTTGCTGTTGTTCTTTAAACTGAGGAGTCACGTCGGTGCGTGACCTTTCCTTCTCCAATCTTGTTTCCCCTTCTTCCACTTATTGTAGTTTGGACGTCAGGAAGGGCATCCGATCCCAAGGAAAGGTAATCATCAGGGTCGAACCTGTTCTTCATGCGGTTGTACACACGGACCCGTATAATACGTGACGAGGTATTGGCGATTGAGATGATGAAAGTGGGTATGCGTTGCACTTTCGTTTACATCAAGGCAAACCGCGAATAATGAGAATAATAATATTATAACCGACAAAATGCCAGTGATTTTTCTTTCGTCATATTGGATTGAGAAAATGATTGTTCAAAGTCATATATCTCATATTCTACTCAAAGTAAAGCTGCTTCTTAGTATTTCGGTACAAAGATACGATATTTGTAATTAACAAATTTTTTGTTCGAAGTTCAATTTATTATTTGATTTGGATGAAATTCCTTTTCGAACTTGATTCAGTGTCATAATTAATCTGCTCTCTAGAGTTACAAATACTGTATTTGAATGCGAATCCCTAAATGCAACCCCCTCATGTTTAAAGTCCAGACCAATAAGAGTAAAAGCAATTCGCATTGCCGTGCCACGTTCGCTCCCACGCCCCCTCCTCCGCACTGGTGAACGACGCATGCGCTGGGGTCGTCGCCTCCGCCAGCGGCGTGGCGGGCGGGTGGGCGGGCGGCAAGAGAAGCGGGGAACCGAAGCCGGCGACCGACCGAAGGCCTCCACCTGCGCCCCCTAACCCACATCTGCTCATCCGACGCTCGCCGTGACGCCGCTGCGCCGACGCGGAGTGGCTCCTTCGCGCATTCCTGCGGAGAAACCGGCGCGGGGAGGGGCGGAGCGGGATGAAGCGGGATGAGACGAGGAGGCAAGGAATCAAAGAGAAGGGAGGTGGAGCAGTTTGGGTGAGGGGCGGCGTATAGGGAGCGACTCTGTATCCGGGTGCGGGGCTGGGTGTGGTGACGAAGCGGAGTGGGCGCCGCGGGCGGAGAAAGCACTTGATGCCTCTGGCGGGACTGAGAGGAGGGAAAGAGGAGGAGATAGAGGTAGAGACTGGAGGTCCTTTTCTGCGCATACGAAGATTAGGGTAAAGCATGGATCGAAATTTAATTCCTGGAAATAATCGTGACTGGATTAACCTCGACATTCATTGGAAGCGAAAGAATACATACCAGCCAACTATATTGGTTTATCTCAGATGAAGATTTCTTGAATTTAATTTTCATGAGAAATCTCCTACCTCTAAGCAGCTTAATAACTTAATACTCATTATTCTGACAGACGTTCAAATAATAGAAATTCAAATAATGTGACTTTCTTTGTTTCTTTTGCACTGTTTCTAAAGGCTATGTACATTTTCTGTTCTATTTTATCTCTTTCTCCCTAAGACATGAGATATTTTCCATAAAATAACTAACGAATACCTGTCATCTACTTTGTGTAAATTCTAAAAATAATTTGTGATAAGAATTGATTAACGAAATCAGCAAACACATTGCAACTCACTAAACTTGTGGAAACGCAACCATATGTATTTTTCAAATAAATATTTTCATTCAACCATAAACAATTTGTTGGGAAAGTATAGTAAATAAAATATGTACACGTTTAAATGATATAATAATAAAATTTTCTTGGAGTTCATTATTTCATTTAGAACATTTTAAATCGTGACATTCTTTCATCTGCTTAATGTATTTCACATGAAAATAGATGTTATTGCACCAAGATCACAAGCAGGTAAAAATCCATTATACTCGATTTTTTGTGTAATTTTTTTAAATATTGCTAGTTGACTAGATGTAACGAGGAAATTAAGTTGTTGAAATCGATGTTGTTCCATTGGTTTCGAAGCATAGCAATTAGATACCAGGGCAGGTTGCTGAATGGCCAATATCTTTCGAGCTAGATTCTAGATCTTTCGTCTGATAAACCATGTGAGTAGCAGCCCTAGACTAGATATTATTTTTATAGATGCTTCCGTTACGTGAAAATGTAAGTTTTTGTTGTTACCTTACCAGTAAGTATATTTTGTGTGAATATTATATAAGTCCATAGTAACTCACTTATGAGAGAGTTTTATTTTATTTTCACAGTAACATGACACAAAAGATATGCCGAGTAATATAACAAATCTTTTTAACAAGATTCATTTTTGCTGTTGATGGTTAGGGGGTAGATTTTTGCAAGATGATTGGGCTGATTTTCGCAAATCAAGAAGTAAAGGGAAAATACTAAAGTGAAAAACAATGTAAAACTCAAGTGGTTAGGCACGTGAATACTAGTTTGTATTCATTGCTAAGCAATAAATACGATGTGCTAGGATGTGTATTCTTGCTGCGAAAGTGGCAATGATGATACTTCTTATTTAAATGTGCTTATCTTCTATTTAATGAATAAATTCAACCAATAAACAAGCTACCTACATTACAATATCTCAAATGAGGGCAAACACTTAATCTAGTCTAATATTTTGGAATGTGCTTAATTCATAGTTAAGTGTCCAAACGAAACTAATTTTTCGTGGTTTATTTGCAAAACGACTGACATAGCTGGTACTACGTTCTAGAAGAAGGTTTAGTGAACGAAAAATGGTTTTAAAAAGTGTATCTTAAAAAAATTGAAAATAAAAAATAATGCGGAAATCTATGCAACATACATCTTTACTTGACTTGTTTCTTTTCTCATCACCTACATTCATAGATCCTGCTAATAACTGTGAAAGACAAACACAAACGTGTGATGTCGATCTTCATGAGAGCGGTTTTACTTCTTAGTAATAGATTCTTCCTTTTATTGCCAGTTGATGCATATTCCATAAAGTTTACAATGTAACTAACTCAATTTAAAGTTATCACACCATTCTTTCTTCTTAAAAAATCTAGAACTACCTTTCTAAGTTCTGAAACGAATAAAGTTTTTTATGTTACATTATTATTTGCTATGATTTTCAGAACCTTGGATACAGTGACAATTGCAGATGATTTCACATCGTATTGGGTTTGTGAATATGCTCAGAATGATGACTGTATTAGCGGATTTTTGTAACAATTACGTCAACTCAAAATTTCCCTTGCCGTCGCGTCGCTATTTGTTTGTTCTAGGAAACATGTTCGTCTTCATACAGAAATCGCAACTCACTGGAGATAAGAATAGAGATTCATGGTTACACAATATGGGAAACCGTTCAATGTTTTGAGAGCGATTTTCACTATGTCCTGTTGATATTTCCCATTCACGTTTGTTTTCGCTACCACTGAGGAACGCGAGCGAACTGGGAAAATCCGAGAGCGTCGTGAAAGTGACATACAATTAAGTTGGTAACGTTGTGACACGGGCCTATTTCTTGGAACAGGTGTTAACACATCGGTTTTCTGGTTTGCTTACCATTTAAAGTATTTCATTGCATAATTGATTTCCTAAATGCCAATAGGTAACAATGATTTTCAATATTTGTCTCAACTATTTAACACAAAATACGAATTTTTGTTTTCTGTTGAAATCGAAACGTCAAATGTAATTGACTAAATATATCATCCGCACAGTCTCTTTCTTTATTAGTTTTCTGTTAAATAAGTTATATTTGGTTGATCCGAATTTACTCGTATGAGAATTACGTAGTACGCTATACTTTCAGTAATATGGTGACTTTTCATTGTCAATACCCTTCATACCATATTCCGGAATGCTAAAAAAGTTTACTTTCCTCTCTCTTCCAAGAACGTTCCCTGTTTAGTAGCAGAGAAAGTGCACTTTAAAACCGACAAATGAATTACGAAAGATTATTTTTTCTCCTTGTAATGACGATTTTCGTGCTAATCAAATCTATTGTCGCAATCGATGAAATTTTGGAACCTGAGGGAGCATAGATATAGTCTAACGGATTGTCTTCATACGCCCTTCGGAGTTTTGTCGTTTAAAATATACAAAATATACTAGATTTTCTGGGACTGAGTGCATATTAGCTCGCTTTTGAGTGTACTGTAATGTTTTGATTCAAACGCGCCATTTTAAAGAAATAATCTCTAACTTTCAACCATTTATTGATAGCTTAAGTGTGTTAGATGTGTTTGGTTCCATTTCAACTACTATCCTCAAACGTGACAATAAAAAAATTAATGATTAAAAAATGAAGGTTTATTGTAAATGTGTAAGATGAAGTCACTTTCGAGACACATAGAAAAAAGACGCTGTACACACGGAAACTGCAGGTGACATGGGTGTGTTAAACACGTCGTCTCCTTAAAAGCTTTCATTTACTCTCACCTTGCGCTCTCCGGGTTTTCTCTGTCGTACGAAGGTGCTGCCCCGAAACCCAGCAGTGGATGCAAATCATGTTCGTGAAATCTCTCTGAAGAACGTTTAACGCCGATCATTTTGCCTTTAAAGAAGGACGTGGACATCAACCACTTAACGTCTAGAATATTAATAGAGCGATCGTTTTCATGAGTAAAATGAGTCGCATTTAACATTGTTTTGTAATGTAAGAAAGTAAAAGTAGCTGCTCTTACTTAAGAACTGTGCAACCTTCATCTGTTTGTCCCATTGTCGTGAGAAATTAAACTGTTTCTTAGTTACATTCACATTTAAACGCAGTGCAAAGAAAGAAGTTGAATATCCCCATAACGATGTTACTACGTTTCTAACATAATTATAAGTAGTCTTCAAACTTAATTTTGTAACTTCATAGTAGTTTCATACAAATGTAGGTTTTGGACAGCACATTGAGATGTCATTTCCCAACTTTGGAAGGAATTTCATCTGAGAATCCATATATAGTGTTTTCAAATTCATAAAGTTTTTCATATTAAATCAAACTTTGTACATATTAAGAGAACTGAATTCCAAACATTACACGACAAAATACAGGAAAGGGACTATAATGAGTGAATATAAAAAATGACAACTAATATGGACCTTTACACTGTATCCAAATAAGATGAATGAATATGTTGGATACACTGATCGGATTATTTTAGAGTAATCATATGCAATATTTGCGTTAAGTTAATTTAATTATAATACTATAAATGCTATGGTATTATCCAAAATAAGTCAAAAGTAATTTCAAGACCGGTTTTCGTCTTTAAGATTTTATCTGATCGTTTGAGAAGAGAATGAACGTTTATATGAAAAGTTCTGATACCCGATCTACATTCTTAGAATTATGGCTTTTGCAAAAAAATCTCCAAACCTTGATAAATAATAAAATCTTAATAAAGTTAATAAAAATTTGACCTTTTTGGCGTATCATCACGATGAAAACTATGGAATCCGACATCGAAACTATCGAAATTTCTCTACAAACTAAAAAGTTCGTAAGTGATAAAAAGTAATGCTTTGTTCTTCTATATCGCAGTGTGGAATTAATAAGGCGTGAGAGAGTTTATACTCGTTTCGCCTAGGTTTTCTCAATTTTCTTTTCTTCATCATAACTTTTCGCCGAAAATCCATAAGATTCTCGACTCACCGGTTCACAAATTTCTAAAATTATTGTCCAGTTTTATCACTTGATGGCACTGTAATTGAACTGTGTTAAAAAGATTTATCTTCTCTGAACAACACTAAGGAGTGATTTAAACTCTTATTGTTTACGAGCAAAGCCCTGAAAATGAAACCCAAATAATTGGTTTGATTTTATAGTTGTTTAAAATAATCTGAAAATTTTGCAAAAACTTTGTTTGTCATAAACGAACCGTATACAAATACAAATAATTGACATTCAAAACAGTAAAGAAATCAACAAATAATAGTAATTTGGTATTTTATGCTGACATTTTAGAGCCTCAATTTTACTGTATTCTTTGATATGCTATACATTTTAAGACCATATATGTATTCAATTCTCGAAAACGTACGTATAAACAAAAATTCTTCACAACATGTAATTTACAAAATCGAAATTTACAGGATACTTGTTTCTTGATTTGTTACTTATATTTGCAATACTTTTTTATTTAGAATTACTATTTTATATCTAAACTTTTTTAATAACTTAGCTATATCTGCCTGGTACGAATTTTAAAAAAATCTTACGCTCGAGAAGAAGTCTTAGTTACGTAAGCAATATTCACATTTTCGATTCCCTGTAAAAATTTACAATTACTTTCGAGATAACATAATTTTATTAATGTCAAATTATTGTCGAATTAACAATAATTCAACTTTTTAAGTGAATTTTGGTTTCATATTATCAATTAACATTAACATAAACTAAAGTTTTTGTTTTATTTTTGAGTTTTCACAACTTCCCCCATTTCTATTACATTTTAAAAGATATGCCATTACATTATATCTGGATTAATTCTCTTGAAATCTCGAGTATTTCGTAACAAACTCAAAAGTGTCCTAAAAAGGATATTGAACCTGATAGTAATTAAACAAACGACATGTTCGTTCTTTGCGTGTTTCTAACATCACCATCACCACAACCACCAAAGACCCTCCATCATCACTTATACCACCACCACTTCAACCATCTGTGTTACCTACCGCCTCCGTCTGCACCGCCTTGCCGCGTCGCTGCCGGCTAGTTCCTGGTTAAACGCGCGTCGCTTTCTCCCAATTTCTCTGAGGTGGTGTCAGCTGCCCACATGCGCTCATGGCGCGCCTTCTCTTTTGCGCTTGCATGGAGGCGACGGCGGTGGAGAACGTTGAGGGAACGTGGGGTTTTACTTCCACAAGAGATGCGACTCGACCTCTGTTGGCTTCGACGGAGATCATATTTCCCCGAGCCTAGTAATTACGGTTTGATAGGTAATTTTTATGGTCATTGACGTTTACGGGATTTGAGGTCTTCGATTCGTGCTTGTTTTCTCTTCCCAGAGATGTTGGTGGGTGCATTCCTAGATAGAGACCAGTGGAATATAAATCGTCTTTTATTTTATAAAATGTCTTAAATAGAGAGATCGTCGGGCGGAAAATGTTCATATATTTCATTTTTAATCAGCAAGCATTTGAATCACGGTTAGATTATGAGATACTTACTCACACCTCAACGTCCCGACTAACTCCAAGGCTTACTTAGCCCGCTCGAAAATGAGTATCTGGTGTATCCTGCGGTCATAGCAGCCAAAGTGTTATATTAACTGTATCTCCTTGTACCGAGACCAAGAAAACAAAAATTCGACTAGCAATTTGAGGGGTAGAAACGTCCATAGAATTAGGCTTGTTTCTTATTTAAGAAAATATATTGAAATAAGTAAATTATTGTTCCTCGATAAATACATTGATGTTACATTTAAAGGTTTTATTCGTGAATAAGAACAAATGGTTTTGTACCAGTGTTTGTAAATTTGATTGGGGGCTGTGTCACAATAACAATCTATTAGTGAGGCGAGAGCAGATTTCTGCAGAACTAATGCGTACGAATTGAATAAGCCAATATTATCGTGTCACATTTATCAATTATCAGTAAACTAATTCACACACTCACACAAAATTTGAAAAGGAGGAAAAACTTTTTTAAAACTTTTTTTCTGCATTTATCGACTATGAGTAATTATATGCGTGAAATTCCACATAAGTATTGAGAATATGGATTTTCTTGCAAGATCTCAGTTAATACCTCAGACAATATCCGAATAACTAATACATTCATAGCGAGAATCACTCAAGTTGTTTTTATAATCCTTAGTAAAATATATATGAGAGTTTCATCTACTGCGTACGCCTTATTTTAAGTGGAGCAAACAGCCGGTTGTGCTTTTTGGGGAACGTGTATATGCAAATACAACCACAGGGTGTGTTTACCGCGGGAGCTACACCGCAGTATATCAGCTGCCGGAAGTGATAGTTTGCGGTTGTACGAGAAGTGGTAATCATAAACGATCCATTTGGCTGCGATCTCAAGAGTCGCTAGTTACTTCTCTATTCATATTTCAGTCGTGTTCTTTCGACGTATTCCTTTATATAGTTTTGAATTCCGTGTATGAAAATAATTTAATGACTATTTTCAATAAATGGTACGAATTGGGTCAGGGTTTTGTATGTTTGAATGATTTATTACATGAAATTTTGACAAATGATTCATCAGAAGTAGTCGTTTCCTCGTTTCCTGGAGCATCACATCAAAGTTATAAAAGTATATTCAAGAAAAAAGTTTGGTAAAATTAAAAACTAAACTCTTATCTGACAACCATATTGGCATCTCTAAGTATATGGATATAACTGCTCAACAAAATTTTAAAAAACTAAGGAAGACCCAAAAATGATATGAGGACCAAATTGTAAAAGCATTTGTCACAGAGTGTTTTGAATGTTCAATTATCACTGTATGCGGCACCATGAATCTAATGAAGTATGTTTCAATAACAATAACTTTACCATTATGTCGCACTTATTAACTTATGTCTCAGCGATCAGACAGTGCAGACGTATCGAGCGTGAGCTCCCTGTCGAACTCATTATTATGTACTTTCCAATTAGCGTTCTTTATTTAAGTGTACAAGTTAATTTCAGTTTATATCTGTGGATATATGCTGTAGTTACAACTTATAAATGCAATGATTTGGCAACAGTTACTATTGAAAAGTGTCTACTCATCATAACATAACCTAAAATGTTGTGTGGAGTATGCAACAAAACATTTACTGTTAAACAGCTTAAAACTTCCTACATTGATTGTGGAAACGACTTCCATGGAACCTGTGTTAAGTAAAGTTGATATTGAACATTTATTGAGTGCTGGTTTAGTGTGGAGTTGTGAGCCTTGTAGTGAAATTAGGCGGCGCAGTATGTCGTATGAAGCAGAGGCTGCTGAAGGTAAGCCAACCTTAGAGGATGTTATGAAGGCTATACAAGAGTTAGCAAATGAACATAAAAATTATGTTGGAGAGTTCAATAAATCATATGGGGCTATGAATGAAAAAATGAATTAAACTACGGCTGCACTGAAGGAACAGACTGAGAAAGCTATACAGTATTTAGAGAACATTGATTGTATAACTGCTGAAAATAAAGTATTAAAAGAAAAGTTACTGCTTTTAGAGGATAGGCTAGACGAGGCAGAGCAGTACTCTAGGAGGAACTGTGTAGAAATAAAGGGAATTCCAGTTAAGAATAATGATCTAGTCCAAACAGTTAAGGATGTGGGCAAGGCCTTGGGTATGGATATTCAAGACACCATGATAGATGCATATCACACCCTGAGGAAAAAGCATAATTCCAGAGAACCCCCCGGCATCATTGTAAAATTTGTAAGAAGAGTGGATGCTGATGACATGCTGACCAAGAGACGAGTTAAGAGGGACTTCTCCACCAGACACCTGAACCTGTCATCAGACAACCCAATATATGTGGACGAGTCACTAACCCCTGCTAGGAGAACAATGCTGGCAATGGCAAGGGAGGAGAAGAGGAAGCAGGGTTACAAATGGCTATGAGTGCGTGGTGGGAAATATTCTTGAGGAAAGAAGATAACGGACCAGTCACAATTGTAAAATGACACGCTGACCTTAGAAAAAATTAGGTATTTAAAATTTATCTTAAGTGGTATGTTTTCTTAATTTGTTATTATTTAATATAATTTAGTAGATGTTAGAGTAGTAGAATTAATCAAACTTATATGGATTATAAGAAAAGTATTGATTTTTAAAGCTATTGTACACCAAAATATTAGAAGAATGTGGGCAAACTTTGATTTGTTCTTGGCTGAGTTGTCTGTATCGTATTTACCTCAAATAATAATATTCTCAGAAATCTGTATTAAAGATAATGAGATACAATTATATCAAATTCCAAATTATTATCTACATGTTAAAACGAATAAATATAAAGCAATCTTTGTACATGGCAGTATTAATGTAATTGAATCAACGGCAGTACATTTTAAATCAGATGATGTAATAATGCTCATTGTAAAAGTATTTGGTTGTCAATTTAATTTAATGGCGTTTATAGAAGGTATCAACATCTTAGAACTATGTTTGTTGATGAACTTAAATTATATTTAGGAGAACCTAGTATTAAGTCATGTAAAATATTATAATATTGGGAGACAAGAATATTAATATTTTAGATACCAGCTCTATGATTGATGAGTATAAATTTAATTTGGCTTGCAATGGAATTTAATCACTAATTATTAATCCAACTAGAGTCACAGAAAATTCAAAAACCTGTATTGACCATGTTATTGCGAAAATTTTTAATAAAAAGAAGCTAGATATTGAAGCGGGAATAGTTGACAGTTGTGTAACGGATCACTATATGACGGCTGTGAGTGTACAAGTAGATGCCTAACTTGAGCCGTCTGTCTCGGTCAAGGTTGCACAGGATTATTATAGAATCAGTAATGAACAGCTGATTGATCGTCTAGAGTTAGCGGAATGAAGCAATGTTTACAAATAAAGGAATGCCTGGAATGCTTTTCATGTCTTTTACGAAATATTAAATTCTATGTTGCTGAATTCTAGGAATGTGATAAAGAGCAAAAAGTCAAGTATGGTTAGATCGAAACCTTGGATAGATTTAGATACATGTAAACGTATTAAAATCAGAAACAATCTATTAAAGACATTGAATAAATTTCCTCATGACGAAGAAAGAAGGAATTAGGTAAGAGATTATCGAAATTAATTACAAAGTGATATACGTTTTTTTAAAAATAATTATTATTCCGAACGTTTTAGAGATTGTAACACTAAAAAAACGAATTATTAAGGACGTAACAGGCCAGAAGAAATGCAATGACTCTATAATATCCTTAGAAGTAAGTGGTAGGACAGTACAACACCCTGGAATGGTTCCTAATGAATTTAATAATTACTTTTTGTCAATTGCTGGGGAACTGGGTAAAAATATAAAGAAATCAAGTTATTTTTATTCTATGGAATATAAAAATTGTTTTAAAAAGCAATGTATTTCTCAGTCAAGGTTTTTGAGACCTGCAACAGAGTGATATTATAATTGCAATTAATTCCTTAAAGTCAGGTACTTCACCAGGGCTTGATATTGATTCACCAATATTGATGGTATTGGTACTGCATGTATAAAAGAAATTCATAATACGATATCTAGGGTTTTACTTTAATAAATTTATGTTTTGAAACGGTTGAATTCCCAGAAAAATTGAAAGAAGCTGTAATTATACCAACTAACTTTTTTTATCTTATCTAGGAATTTTTGCTGAAATTTTTGAAACCGCCTCTGCTTTAGGGCCCTGGATCGGAATTCATGGGATGGTCCCTAGCTTCTTTCCGGAGAGTAAATTAGTTTCTTGTCCTCCACATGGTCATACGCAGTTTGTATTGCTTTTTTGACAATAAATTTAAATTTATATAAAAAGGGTTCTAAAACTTATTGTAGTAATTACAAATCTTTGTTGTCTACATTTGCAAAAATATTTGAGAAAATTGTAAAACAAAAATTATTAAAATTCTTGGCAGATACAATTTTTTTCAGTGAAAATCAGTTTGGGTTCAGACAGGGAGTGGGTACAGAGACAGCTTTTCTTGAATTCATGGATAGAGATGCTAATGGAATGAACAATGGAAAAAGGGTTACAGGACTATTTTTAGATATTACTAAAGACTTTGATACAGATCATCACGAAATACTTCTTAACAAGTTATATGATTGCGGAATAAGAGGGATTGATATAATTGGTTTAAAAGTTACTTGACAGGGAGGAAACAATATGTTAGAGTTAATGGTACAGTTAGCCAATTCGGTGAAATAAAATATGGAGTACCCCAAGGGTCAGTTTTACGAGCAACATTATTTTTAATATATATAAATAAGTGATCTGTGTAATGGAAAATATTATAGAAAGGTAACTTCATTTGCTGACGATACTGCTCTGTGCTCTATTGAGTATAGACATTGAGGTAAAAATAAACTTAGACTTGCGGGCGTTAAAGTTGTGGTTTTCAGAAAATAATATGATTTTGAGCCCAGAAAAAAGAAAATATATAAACTGTAGATTAAAGGTAAATATAAATCTGAAGAATATTTTTTTTTTATAAATGCTTAGATTGCATAAGAAGTAGTGATGAGTGTGGTACAGAGTGTGAGTTAGTAATGGGGAAGGAATCTCTTAAATATTTGAGGTTGTTATTAGACAAGGAATTAAATTGGAAAACACATATATCAAAATTGAAACAGAAAATTAATAATGTTGTGAGAATCTTTTACTTTTTGAGAAATATTTGCGATAATGATTTATTAAGAATACTGTGGTTTTCTTTAGTTCGTAGTAGTAGAGTAGATTATGCAATTTCATGTTGGGGGGGGGGACATATATCTCAAATTTGAAACCAATAATTACCTCAGAAACATTTTATAAGAATAATAATGAAAATGAAAAAGACTGAATCAGCATATCCTTTATTTGTAGAATTGAAAATTTTGCCTCTCAGACACATGTATGTGTATAAAGTATTAAAAGTGTTTTACATGAGAAGCGAAAATACTAAATCTTATAATGAATATAAGTTAAAATGCAGAAATGCGAAATGCAGAAGATTTATTCGTGCCAAAACCATTTAATATTTTTTTTACTAAAACGTTTCTATTTTTAGCATCAAAAATGTATATGTTAGCTCCAGAAATTAAAGCTCAAAAATTCATTAAAATATTTTTGGATGAATCTTAAGAAATGACATTTTACAATAGATAATATGAAAATTTATTATTTAAAATTAATGTATGAAATTGTTATAAATGGCAAAAAGATAGTTTTATTATTAAAACTTAAAATTGATAATTATTTTTAGGCATTAATACCTTTAGGTATAGGAACAACATGTGTATACAATATATGAATATGTATGAGTGTGAATATGGAAATGTGTGTAAACAGTATACTGTGTATTCTTCTTTGTTTTATTTCCAGACTACATAAATATATTATCTAGGCCAATTAAAACAGTTTTGTCAGACATAGACTCAAAAACTGAGAAATTATATTAATGAGCAATTATTTTTAAAATTGTATATTAGAAGATGAGAGTTCATTTAGGGACAAAAATTTATATTTTTGTTAAAACTGTAATGTCTAAGTTCTGTATGTTGCTGCTATTTTTATTATTTCTAGAAAGTAAACAAATATCTCCAAACAGGCTTTGCCTTGGAGATAAATTCTTTATTTCTCTTTATTTAAAAAAATTAAGTTGTCTTGTTAAAAGTGGAATAAAGGTTATTCTTATTATTATTTCTTACGTTTTCTAGATGAGAAATTTATTCACATCAAATCGTTGTGAGAAAACAAATCTTGTTTACCTCGTACATGAGCTTGCAAAAGTGAAGTCGTCTTCAAATAAATATTTTAATCTTATATTTGAAATTATTGTATTTTTATTTCCGTCTCATATCTTAATTTCTCTCATTGTTGACGAAATCCCATTTTTCATCATGTAGGCACCTAAAAGTTATTTTCTGAAGGTTTTGCAATTCTTTTTCGGCGTTTATTCTAACATTGTAGTCAATTTTCTCACACTGAAAAACATGTTCGTAAATTTCTCCTCCTTAAATCATAGTTTCATATTAATGTTAGAGCAGGTTTCTTTATTGTTTGTACTGCAGCACAGGTGTAATGTGAAATAAATAACTGTCACTGCATCTCGTAATTCCCCGACTTTTTGCCTGGCTTTGAGATGTTGCATCCTCAGTTGTGGAGGTGGGTCGTGTTAACTTTTCAGTACCGCTAATCCTCACAAATACCTTAAATAAAATATTCAATATAATACATTAATGTATTGTAATTACGCCTGGAAAACTTGAATATAATCATTAAATGAAACATTCCTTACTATCATTACTATTATTGTCTATTAAATAATCTTTACAATGTTTCAGCCCCCACTTTGTGTCATCATCGGACATGTTAAACTGTTACAATAATTTTTGTCAGTATTTGCCTACTTCAGTTACAATAATTTTTATCCTGGTTGGGTCATCATCAGGCATGTTAAACAGTTACAATAATATATTGTCAGTAGTTGCCTGATGAAGACCCACAGTGGGGGATCGAAACGTTGTAAAGTTTAATTAATAGAAAATAAATCGGTTCTGTGATAGTAAGACCGGTTCATTGAATAGTTATAATACATTAATACTAAAACATATGAAGACTTGTTCGAAAAAAAATATTCGGCAGGCGTTGGTATCAAATAATATAACTTTGTTTTGTTCCCTCGACGTGGAAATCTCCTTTATTCGCGAGGTAAATATCCTTGCGTAACTTTGGAAACTCCTTCGCGAAACAATTCTTTGACTGGTGTTGGGTGATTCAACCGCATTCTTCCTAAAAGCACTCGTTTGCGAACAAATCGATTCGCACGATAAGCGTGAGAGTCATTTCGAAATTCTGAGATAGCATCAATGCAACAGCTGCTGACATAGCTGCTTCAGGAGCTGTTGGTGGTTGGCCGCGGATATAGCCATTGTTTTCTATCATTGTGAGGAACTTAATCTCTTAGATTGAGAAACAGCACCTTTCAAAACAGCATTTCATCAAACGTCGAGATGTTGATCGAATGGTAAATACATTGTATCCAAAATTTAGGAACTTATTTCAACTTTAGGGGTTTCCCTCTGTAGGTGTTTCATTCATAACCTGGATGAATAGTATAAGATATTGAAGTACATGTAAATCCATTTTATTTGTATTTGAACTATATAAATATTGGAATGTTTGAGAATTTCTCGTCATGTATTGGAGTAAAATTTCGTCACGGGCTATTTTTTCTTGAAAATTACACAAAACGTTTTGTAACTAATGTATGACAGTTAACCTTTTATTCGAGGTCCTCGAGGAATAGGTAGCTCCATCGTAATGTATTGCTAAATCAATATTTCTCAGTTACTTCTGAATGAATAATTTAAATTATTTCCAGATTTGAAATACGTATAATTTTATAGCCATTGCTGATAAAATGATTTTACGGAACTAAATAGTTTAAATATGGACCCTACGAAATGGTACACCAATAATCAGATGCTTTTAATTTTTAAAAATTGTCTAAATTAAGAAAAGCAATTTAATTTTCTGGATTAATTTTATTCACTCTGAAAGAAATAATGCGTATTATATTTCTGGAGATACAATATATTGAATATGCATGATTTTATTGTAAAAATTGTGGAAACAAGATGAAAAAAAATGGTGGAATAGGCTATCAATATGTTTGACGTTTTTGAGACATCCTCGGTAAACTAGAAGTAGGTTCTGAGGTCTTTCATTAAAAGTTTGATTGACGGAGTTGGAGTAGAGTAAGCCTAAGTTTGTTATGAGTTGATTAATGACGCTTGTTTATTTCTCATTCATGTGGGATGCAAGCATTACGGAGAAATGTGACCACATGTTCTGCGACCACTCTTCATATCAAGAGGTAGCGGAAAAATATATTCTCGCATTCTTTAACCCTTACAAAAAAATGAATAGATATTTCTTCGTTATTATTACTAATCTCTTTAGAGAAAAGTACTTGTAGAGAGAAAAATAATATATTTGCCTAATTAAATGACGACTTTAATAAAAGGAGATTTGTGGGTGTAAAATAGGGCTCGAAAGGTAGTTTAGCGTAGGAGCTTCAGGAAAGATGTAGGGGCCATGGCTGAATTGCTATTAGATGCCTGTTGATGGTTTCAACTATGAATAGTGATAGAAATTTCACTGCTACTTTTAAGTTAGCTAAATTTTAGAATATCAGAGATATTCAGGGAAAAGTCAAAATACTTGTGACACAAAATATGCTTTGTCAACATGAGTGAGATTGTTCCACCAGAGGTGAACTAGTGTCACATGCATTTTTTGACAGTTTCGTCATTTGTATTGGTTTATTTTGCCCTTTGAACTGGAGCTCCGATGTGTACACCGCTCTGGTATGTCATTCGCAAGCCACCCATTTTATTATAAATATTCCTTTAAATTAGGTTTGCAAATAACGTACCATCAGAGAGTTAGTTCAAAACAATCAACTAATAAATGAAGAAACTTTCGAAAATGCTATGTGGCACAAACTCACCCCTAATGGAGCAATCTCACACCGGTTGACGGTGATGTTACTTATCATTATTATTGTTCATTTTATTATTAAATATAATATTCAAATAACAAAGGAATGTTCTCCGCAGGACTTTGTCTAGAAAAGAATGGTTTCCCTTTCTCAAAAATGACTGAAGCCAATTAGGATGATCGATGATTCGAGCAATGATAATCCACTTGGATAAATATATTCAGTATCCTTCCGCAGACCGATTTACAAATAAACTATTCTACGCGTGTTTGTAAATGGAAGCATTGTATGCACTTACCACTCTCACTCTCAGCCGCTATCTCTACATCTCTCGGCGCCACTCTGCACCATTCAGGGACTGGGAAGTTGACATGCATCCCCGCTTTCTCCCCTTATCCAGTTGTAAGTCCTCCTTTCTTGTTTCTTTTCCTTCCCCTTCTCTTCTTCCTTCTTCAGACCTTTCCCTTGATTCATCTCAACTCAATTATAAATTAACACTTAGTGAAATTCGTGTTTGAACTGAATGAATCTTCCTCGTTTGATTAATTAGACTGATAAAAAGAAGAAAGAGTCGAAGTCAGTTCCTAGAGGAGAGACACTAATAAATACTATTATTGTATTCTTGGATACATGGTTGGTTTTCCGGGATCATTTCAACTTGTACTCATTGATATTTTATGCTAAAAGTGTTTATATATTCTTTTACGTGTATCAATAAGTGAACTAACATCATTGTCTATCGTGTACCGTCATGACTTTGTCATTGACATATTTAATTTTAGTTACGGTACATCAGTAATTCTCGCTAACTACTAATACCTAGAGTGTTTGAAAATTTGTTTTAAAAATTGCCAACGTCCTGGTTCTTGTACGCAATCCATTTCAAGTCTATAAAAATCAAAAATATTCTAGTAGATAACTAATACAACTTAAAAGAGGAACGGATAAACAATTCCCCTACAAAAAATTAAGCTGAACCTGAAGTGAAATCGAAATTTTTCACTCATTTTCTTTATTTAACAATATTTTATTTCTATTTGATGTAACACTTATCTAAATTTAATTTTCTAACCAACCATTTCGAATTATATGCTGGTTGCTCATACAAAGTTATTAGTATTTATATTATGAAATAATCACTGTATTCATTTTGAGCAAGAGTCCTTTCATCAGGAAATTATTATAATACTTTCAATTACACTTCACCATATGCAATTGTTTTAGATTCTTAACATGTCAAAGAAGAGGGACACTTCCCACTGTAAATAACAGACTAATATACTGTGTAACTGTGATATATTTATTTTTTGACATGGATTCCTAAAATACTCTTGTACGTGATAATTTAAGATATGTGTAAATAATGCATACGTATTTTAATTGAAATTCATTTAAATAACTGGATTCTTTTGCGTGGGCTATTCAATAAACAGATCAAGGAAGTCCAATTTTAAAAGCTTGTTTTGTACACTTATCAAATCCGCGACGTATGAAAGACTGGGTGTGGTGCAGTGGAGTCACTGCTTTACTACCTTGAAATTGACTGAGTTCCTCGCACATATTTAGAGACTTATAAACCAACTTCTACATCTTAAAATAATTTCCTTAACATTCTATAAACCTATAAGTCAATGTTTCCTCATGTCATTGTATCCCAAAATGATGGATGTGTTTTTAACAACGGATCTTGGGTAGAACCAAAAAGCATATCATTTTACAAAATTTATGTTAGTGACAGTTGTCTAAACAACTATCATTATAACCTCATTCCATCAACAGTCTCCATTTTGATTTCATATGAAATTTGAATTCTCCTTGGCTGAAATTCTCTGCGTTATGTAAAAATGTATTTCATATTTACAGTTTTGAAGCGTGTACCATTGAGCACATTTTCTACAAATGCAATGAACATGCATCTTGTCCGATGTGAGACCTCGCTTGGTTCACAATTGAGCGTGATTCCTCCGCCTCCGTCCGTTCCTCGCCTCGAGTCGCCCGCCGCCGCCGCCGTCGAGCCACTGCGCCGCGCTATGCTGCGCAAATGTCAAGGAGCCCGTTGGTGTAGAGCTTGCGCCACGAGGCGCCCACGGCAGAGGACTCTGTTGCGCCGGAATCTCTGAGGAGCGAGTCTCTTTGATAACTCGACGAAATCAAACCGCTTTCTCATTTTCTATATTTAGAGTTAGTGTTGCTTCAACGAAATAGTTCTTTCATTAACTATTTGAGAAAGAATATTGGTCACACACAGACAATCGTTCCGTTTAATACTAAGTTAATTTAATATTGGGTTGACCTTCACAAATCGTTTTCAATAATTAGAAAACTCTCCAGAAAATATTTTCATATGGCAAGGTTTAACAAAATTGTGTATTTCAATGATATAAAACACCGTAAACATGATCTAGTATTTGTTAGTTGTTGTTTTTTGCGATAGAAATCAAGAAGTTTGTATCCAAGAACCTTCTATAAATACTATTTCATATTTCGAACAATAAAATTTTGTAATACAAAAGAAGTTAAATAGAAGTAAAATTTGTGTCCCAGTTCTTAACAATAAAGTCTTCTTTTAACAATCCTTATAATCTTCGTGAATGGCTTATTTAAGTCGGATTACAAAATAAACGCACACCTGACACTTCGTCTGGGATGACAAGTGTTTCGCAGGCATCGTTAACTTCTAAGTGGGAAACGTTCTTCTCTACCTTGTGTACCATAAATAACAAGCGGACTTACATCTAACGGAATGTTTGTTCAGGTAAACCCACTTTTCTGTATGTTGGAGCACATAACACAAAACTTCGATCGCAAGCTCTAATGATGGTAATATGTTTCTTTCTTAACTTGACGAACATGTATTTTAATTGTTATCATTATTACATTTGATTAATTTGATTAATCTCATTAAAAATAACAGAATACATGAATAGAATAAAATGAGATTTTCGTGATTGGTGTCTTGGATCATTTTATTCCCTCAAGGTTGTCCTCACATCGATATATGTATAATATAGTACATATAGAACAGTTTGTTGGTCGTCGTAGAACGAATGATTTGTGGGAACTTGGGCGGGCGGGTATGCGATGAACCCTTACTACGAACACCAACATCAACATACATTTGTTTCTTTTACGACGCGGTTTTTCTTAGATTTTTTTACTTTTATTATTTTTGGAATTTTCCAAGAAAAATTTATTGAATTATACAATTATATAAGCCAATAACGAATAGTAATTTTTTGTTGTATAGTTCCCAGTACCATAACATGTTGATAAATACGTACACACATATTATTTCATCACGGAAGATAGCTTTTCAAATACTCTTGAGGATAATAAGGATGATTCAAGACATGTACTTGATTATAGCTTTGAAGGAGTTTTCCCTTTATCCTTTCAAGCAACATAGAATTCCATTCATTTTCCCTAGTCTGGAACCTGGAAACCTGAACTGAAGGGTCATCGCCGAAACCTACTACACCAAGGTCTGCATCGAGATGAAGCATTTCCATAATAAAGAGATTAAGTTTACTTCCTGTAATTAAGGGTACCGTGTTGGGTGTAATCTTCATCATCTGGACCTGAAATCTCCAGCACTAACGATGGTTGGTATGTTGGTTATTCAGTAGAATCTTATAACCCGCGAATGATTGTGAATGCTGAGCACTGAGCGCCTTGAGCTCTTGAAGAGAAAGTCTTCAACGCGCCGAGCGTGATTGACCGTCACGCCGCGGGCACCGACGCTGAGGCTCCTTCGCTCGTGGAAGATGATTTCCCAGGATTAGTGCTCGCGCCACGAATTTGCAAGGTCAAAGTTTGTGACTTATTCCGATTTGAAAAAGAGAGAAATGTTAAAATACAGTCATTTCGTAATATTTTGTAGTTTTTGTGGTGAATGATTTGAAAATTCTGCTTTCTGAAATGCACGTATTTCGGAGATCGGTTATTTAACTTTTATGAATATATTCGTTCACAAAATTTCCCTCAAAATGTTATTTAATGGTATGTCGAAAATACCAACATTTCAGGTTTGTGAAAAACTTGGGAAATACACTAATAATTATTCTTTTGCATATTTATAGCAAATAAAGACTTTAAGTGTGGCAAAAATATAAAGAAACGGTATAAATTAAATTTTCTGCCTACAGTGTGAGGACCTTAAGTGCGTCCTTACGTTCTCTTTCCGCAGCACAGAAATAAATACAGTCAAAATATCATAATTATACGCACGGTATTGTCAAGTTATTTGCGACTTCAAAACATCTCATAAATGAACTTTTCATTTTAAAAGCAGAACATCTCTCTCAATATTTAGAACTTGATGCTACAATTTAGTTGGACATATAATTAATGTAAAATTAACTGTACAATTAAACCTATTTAGTATCGCTCATCGATTTTTATTATTAATTCGTACAGTTATTATAATATTTAACTGCAGTTCATTAAGTTTAATCATAAAATTAATTTTATTAGTTTTTGCATAACATCTGAATAATCGTTTATAATTATGTAAGTAAAATTACATGCCAAACATTTCCAAAATTCGACTCATTTTAATCTCAAATCTTTCTTCCTCAAGCCTCCTCTCGTACACCGCAATTTTCTTACTTTTTTAAAGGCAGATTGATATCAAGGTTGCTGTTATTCGTATGAGAACAACTACAAGGGGAAGTTAACTTTCGTACCTCCTTGTCTGGACAGAAATACGAGAATTCTATTAGAATTTATTTTGTCAAAGAAAATAATCATTTAAAGTTTAACTACCTTAACAATGTATCCATCTCAAAGTGTTTTGTTATTTGTATGTACAGCCTTTGATTATTCTGCACTTAGTTCTACATTGAATAGTTATTAAGTATTCATGATATTTCCCTTTTTATCACAATTACTTCAATATAGGTTTCAGATGGTTCAACTTAAATTATATTTGGTAAATGTAGCTGTATATTCATCCGAAGTTTCCAAAAAATGTTATAAAATTTCATGATATGCTAACCCACTCAGTTTGCCTTTTTATGTTTGTGAAAGGAAATATTTAAACTACGTACAAGAATATATTTTGTTGGTTTACTGAAGATCAAATTTGGAATTCGTATTTAACATCTTATCTAAATCGTATATTTTACAAAAGTAGCCTATTTTATTGGAATTATAGGAATAATTGGGATGCTATTTTCATAATTGAACTTATCCCAGACCTTTCCCAGTGCCTTGAGTCTTCTGTTTCTCAAGTGTGTAATCTCCTCTTTATTGCTTCTTAGATCATTACTAGGTGTTCTTTTACTCAATTAGGAAATGAAACCGCGAAGTCTGATACTTTCAAATGAAAGGTTGGAGCTAAGGTCTCATTAAATCATTAATTGTTCGTGTAAAGGACTATTTCCAATGTTATATCTCCATTAACTGTTTCAACACCCAACACTTACGATGTTATGGAAAGAAAGAAAACCAGCACCGTGAGCACGCGTCAGATTAACGTGAATATGAGTATTGCCTTGGAGTGAACTTGGAGTAAGTGGGTCGCAGCAAGCTGCGGCCCGGCGACCGTCGGTCACGCTAGATCGGGTTCGCGGCCGGCCTCCGTCAAGCGATCAGAGACCCTCCAGGTTCTCAATGGCACGGCAGATCGCTGTCCTCCACATCTGGAGTCAGTGATATCTTGTCGCGTCACAGAACACATTGACCAGCGGTTTTGGAATTTCGTGAAATCTTCCGAAATCTGGGCTCACTATGCAAAAAGAGATGTAATATGATTTAAAAAATATTGTCGGTATAACTATGTCTTGTAAATGAAGTTTCGTATAAAGTTATAAAACAATTTACTCTTAAACAAAATATTAAAAAATATATTAACAAAAATAAAAGTTATAACTTCAATTTACAAAAAAATGAACGTTACGTGTGATAAATTATGTACTTAAATCAATTCAAATACCCGGTACCACAAGCATATTGGTAAAGAAATTCAATAAAACAAATGTGAATTTCTTCGCTTTCCGAACTTCAAGTTGCTGAGCGTCCTGAGATGTTTGAAAACTGAAGTAGGAGAACTTTCTACACCTAAGTCGAATAAACACCATTTCAGTCTACATGAACTATGCGAATGAAATACAATAAATTCATGTTTGTATTCTTTGGATGTAATAATGAAGATTTAACAACTTTACTATCATAATTTTTGTGATTCATGAAACCAAATGTATTTAACTTACATTTTCCCGAAAACATCCAATTAGTGTCGTTATTTTCCGAGGAAAATATAAAGTGTAAATTTTTTATAGCTTTTAAAATGAAATAAGCATCTCCCCAAAGACGAGTAAAAGTTTTCATTACGTTCCAGACATTTCGTACCGAGGATCTTCCGTACCACTGGCTAACAAACACTGACCTGCAAAGGATCCGTATTATATATTTTTTATATGCTAATTTAAATCACTTGAGAGTATGATAGGTTACTTCGTGGGTATTTATAAAGTTTTAAGCTTGACACAATTTTCAACATTATGGTGAAACAAATCCTATTAAAATACAAATTTGAGTTGTGAACGCTATATTAGAGTAGAATAAAAGCGAATGTGATTCTTCTACATTGTGTTCCGTATACGATTCTTGAGTTTGAAAATTAATGATATGTAGTGTAATAGTGCTCCAGCGAAAGAATCATCATGAAGTAATAATTCTTAACGCAAAAACTACTATACATTTACCTCTGTAATCTCATGTCGTATAACTGGAAACATTCTAAGGAAAATTCAACAACGACAAATGTAAATGTTGCAGACAGAAAAAATATATGCTTCAATATGAGAAATAACTTTCTTCGGTCATTTAATCATTCTGATTTAAGATGAGCTGTCTTGGCAAGTATTCAAATGACGGAGTTATTAATTTTTGCAGATACCTCTTGAAGGCATCTCAAGGTGTGAATAACAAGTAGTAAATTTATCAGGATTTACTTGAAAACACACATTCATGAAGTTGTCCAGTTAGTCTGGTGTCCTTTGGATGCTTGGAGTTACTTTCCTGTTATCATTTGTAATACGGAATATCTACATGAGTTACATGAGTTTGTTGTATATCACCTTATATTACATGATTATGTGATATTTTTTTATTATTTCTGTCCGATTGGTTAGGTAGGATTCAAAGAAGGATCTTTCTAAAGTTTTATATTTTTTTATTGATTGAACACGACTGCACAAAAATAAAAAATTGGTCTGTATCTAAGACTAAACCTCTGTATTTTGACACGCTTAATTAGAATCCGAATTCGTAAATGCTTCACCAACCTCAACATTTTTATCCGCATTTTCAGTATTTCACTACGGTTTTTCGCGATTATAAAATGGAGGGTGATGGAACAATTCTGGCCCCAGATTCTGATACGTCAAAACTCATAAGGATACATAGGTTTAGTCTTGGAACAAACCAATTTTTCTTGTGTACCTCTGTTATTACTTGTTCAGATATTTCTACGATTTTTCTCAAAACAGTAATAATACTTTCCTGTTAGATATATCTTTGAATTTAATCTTTTAATTATTTTTTTTGTATTTTTCTTCAATTTCCGATTAATTATACAAAAGAGTAAGAAAGCAAATATTGATTCAAATTTAGGACAAAGCTAGTTAACTGATTGAGTGCTAGCATTTCCAGACTCCATACACTGAAACACTCATAAATTGAACAATTACTGGGAAATACCGATATGCTAATATGACTATTATACGAAGTGAATGCGACGATCCTGTAAAATATAATCAATGAAATATTCTACAAACAAAATGTTACAATTGGAGGTACGAAATGAATGTAATTGGGTCACATATCAGTGAATCATTAATTATTTGCGAAAATTTTTAATTATTCCGCGTGTGAATTTAGTTAAATTTGGTTCGCTTACGTCGCGTTTTTTCTCTTTCAATTACTAAGCAGGAATTAACTGTCACAATGACGTATGCTGATCCTAGAGTCCTCCAACATTTATCACCTTCATAAAAAACACAAAAACATCATTTCTCCATTCCGTTGAGGCGCGGAAAGTCGGTCGGGGCGACGACAGACGCGAGGGACGTACCTCCGTCTTCCTTCGCTCTCGACGACCCACCTGAGCCAACCGGTGACTGCTGCCGCTGGCCTGGCGACAGCCAACAACGTTCGTTCGGGGTCGCGTCCGCTGAAGACTCCGCTAACCATCCGCTTCCGCTAAACCTATATTCGCCGTCTGGACGAACCCGTCCGCGAGCGAGCGTTACCGGTGGTGGATGTGAGCATCGGCGAGCGGTGGCGGGACCGGCGTAACCTGCACGGGAGAAGCCCCTCCGCCCCTCACTTCCCGTCCTGCTCTTCCATTGAGCTCGGACGCGCTCCGGAGAACGGTGCACTTCGAGTGACGCGACATGTGGAGGTAGTGCGGGGGAGAGACTCATTTCATGCTGCAACGTATTCACTGCAAGAATATTTCGCATGGATTTTGTTTATTATCGTATGCTACCTGTTGGGCCAGTATATACGGAGGAACAGTTCCATAGCAAACGCGAAGGAATACTCACTAAGCATAGATATCGAAGGGGCCATAAGACACGAAATTAAATCAAGAATTGTATTGTCAGCGCAAATTCCAGCGAATACTATTTGCGAGTAATCATTAAGATGGAGGATTACAAGTTGCTGAAAAAATTTACTATTTAAAATGTTGGAGTCGAACCCCATTTTACACCTACATATCTCCTTTTATTAAAGTCGTCATATAATTAGGCAAATATATTATTTTTCTCTCTACAAGTACTTTGCTCTAAAGAGGTTAGTAATAAAAACGAAAAAATATCTATTCATTTTTTTGTAAGGGTTAAAGAATGCGAGAATATATTTTTCCGCTACCTCTTGATATGAAGAGTGGTCGCAGGACATGTGGTTTCATTTCTCCGTAATGCTTGCATCTCACATGGATGAGAAATAAACAAGCGTCATTAATCAACTCATAACAAACTTAGGCTTACTCTACTCCTACTCCGTCAATCAAACTTTTAATGAAAAACCTCAGAACCTACTTCTAGTTTACCGAGGATGTCTCAACAACGTCAACCCAAGATGATAGCCTGCGAGAGGCGTTTTATAAAATAGCAAACTAGCGAGATGATTGATAGTAAGTAGAAGGTTAGTATATGCTCACCCTCAGTTACCTATCGAGTACACACGATAAACCGTTGGATTATTCAGAGACCTGTGTGTTAAAATGGAGAATAGAGAAATATCGTTTAATATTTGGTTTGCGAATGAAAAAGATACAGCAAATGATTAGCGTTAAGCGAGATCACTACTAGTTACCCACAAGTAACTGAGGGTGAGTATATACTAAACTTCTACTTACTAATTGTATGTTACACATTAATTGTATGTTATTTAATGCAATTAAGAAATAATTAAATTAATTATATTAAATTAATTATATTAAATTAATTAACCACAAAAAATAGTATTATCTAAAAATTCTTTGAAATTTTAATCATACGCAATTTTTTTCTCCTGGGCATCCTTCGGCTCAATGAATGATCGGATTAGCAAGAGACTAGTTTACTAGGAAATTCCTTCCTCTTCGCCACTTCTCAAGGATACTTCAAGAAAGGAAACCATGTTGTCGGTCAGTGGATCTCTTATTCCGGTAACCCTCCAACGGAATCGATCTTTCAGTCTTGAAAGAGAATTCCGTCGCAGAAACGCTTCAATCGAAGATATGCATCAGAGTGATAGCGCGATCGCTCAGTTTCTCATATGGCCTCTAGGTGAATGCAGCGGATGGATTCTCTTAGCGGCGGAGCGGGGTCTCAGCGGTGAGGAGGCAGAGGCGGTGGGAGCGTTCCGTTACACGCCGCTGAACGGGGTTACGCGCGCGCGCATGCCGCCTCCGCCTTCATCCCACCCGCCGCCATCACCACCGCCGCCGCCGCCAGCAACATTACTGAGACCATGGATTCAGAAGAGGAGCGGATTCTTCGAGTGATTTAGGTCCATACCAACAAGAGATTTCTGAGAGTAAATAAGATGAAAAAGAAAAAGAAATTACTCAACAGACGACTAGGACATTGATAATTCTAGCAAACCATTCGAAATATCGTTTATTCATTCGATGAGCTGTTTAATTAAACTACTTTGTATTTCAATCTCTCGAAAACTATATTAAACTATTGAAGTATGGACTACGATACAATAAAATATTTCGGCGTACTCATTTCATAGCTTAGACGGTAAAGTTCTGGGCCCGGGAAACTTAGGGACGCATGTTCCTGCTTAGGTCACTCAAAGTGAACTCGAAGTTAATTAATTTTTTCAATATATGCTATAGTGGGATTAAAATCAATATAAAACATTTTTACATTTAACTTTTCTTAAATTATCGGTGAATTTGACAATTTTATGTTTAGAACAATAAACTAATATTTGTGTATCTATTCAAGTTCATTTTCATTGATAGGAACATGGGGAAGGTAAAAGGTATTTTGCCAACTGTCATTATCAATGTAGATAATGTTACTTCTCTGGAATTGATAGAATGATCCCTTTCTTTCTTCCAAGAGTAGGTTCGTTTATTGCCCTCACGCTACGTGATCTAACGCAGTTTGTAACTGCTTTCTGACACTAAATTTATTATTATCATATTCAATTCGACAAATTGGATCTCTAAAGGTTCAAAGTCGACTTCAGCAACGAGTTTCAATAATATAAAAATGATATGTGCTGACAAAAGATTATACGTCTTCTTACATTTATTACAATTAGCAACGGTTGAGAATATGGTTGCAACATAAATGTTACACTTACTCCAGATCTTGATCAAAGAAATCACACAGTCTCAGAAAGTCATGCGTTCTAGTGTTGCAGACTCTCCTTCTCCATGCAAGTACTTTTGGTTAAAACGTTTGTGCCATTCGAGAATACTTCTGAAAAATTCACATCCAAATGAAATAATTCAATTCAATTTCTATCATATTACTATCACATAATTATTTTTGCAGAGTAATTGGATATATTGATGTAACTTAAAAAGTGGTTTACATAATTAAATTAAATTTCATCATTAATGAAATGTATTAATAATATATTTTTTATAAAATTTCATACTTCGTTTCACATGTGCATTTTAAGTTGGCAAATGTTTACCAATCTATTTTTAATAGTTGATTCAAATACAATCACTTTTATACATGCTCACCATGAAGTAGTATTTTTTAGATCAGAAATATTCTTTTTAGTACCCAATTTTCGATATATTATCTTTAGTATTGCCCCGACCAAAGTTTTTCTGTCGTTTTCTTCACGTATTTTCATCGAATTTAGATTGTATCCAATTATTCACAAAATTCACGAGTACAAGACAGAAGCGCATGTGTTCGGTAATTTACGTTCCAATGTTTAAGTTACGGAAAATCTCTGTCTGTCTTTAGACTTAAAATAACTCGCCTAAAAAGACTCTATCCCAATTATGTCATTAAAATATTTTTAGGGATCAAACTATTTTATGTTTGTTCTTAGACAAGAGTTATGCTTTAGCACTCTTAGATGACTATTATGAAAAAACGATGATATGACGAATATGACTGCAGGAAATTGTTTCCTGACAACAAACTTGAAGAAAACCCAACTCTGCAGTTTTTGGCGTTTATCTATGAGGCGCTATCACTTGAAGACACGTATTTTGTTGCAGCCCTTCTAAAATCAATGTACTCCATCGCAATGACTCCGTACTCTCCCACGTGCTCACAGAGGGGAACCGTCTTGACACTTCACCGCTAGAGGCGTACGACGCACTTTGTCGCAATGATGGTAATAGAGGAAGCATACATGATATGCTTCGTTGGTTTACTAAGTACCCTTTTCTGTTCTTCCACGGACTATTCATTGAACAAACCTAAGGGATATGCATGAATACGTACGTTTACTTATTGGTGTAAATATTTACGTATTCATGACACCCTAAGAAATGGTGGGTGAACTTCGTTATTATCCTTATTCTAAACAATTCTTGATGCGATAGGTGTCAATATTTTTCTTGAATACAAATTTTATTCTTTGCTTTCCCTTGAGGAAGGTAACTGAGATATTGATCTGTGAAAAGATCATCCTCATTTTCAGTACATTTACTGCAGAGCATTATGAGCATATAAGTCCACTCCGATTAAAATATCGCTTAACGTCGAGCACACTCTGAACATGAAGTGTCATCTGCACGCGTGGAACAGCTGCCATGACAGATGTTTTAGGATGACCATTATCACAACGAATGTAAAGGGGTGGAGTGCCCATCAGGCGGTCAGTCGCTCGCCTTGACGTCCACACACCTGCCTCACTCCGTCGACACCCCCTCCCCTCTCACTGTGCTGTTCCCCTCTCCCACCCCCGCCATCGCTGTGGGCGACCTTCGAAAAAGTTCCTCGGGACAGGAAGGTCAGCGGTCTGAGTCGGGGATACACTCAGAGGCACTGAGAAAGAGCTTCGGGGACTTAATTCTTCTAATGAACCGTATCTCTCGAATTCTAATTAGCCATATATTCCCTGAGGAAATCGCATGACTTTGGTAGAACAAGAGATATCACGCGTCTGTCCATCGGATGACCTTGCAACGTGAAAGTTTTAAATGGAACCCAAGAGGAAAGGTCTGGTACTTGTAGCGAAAAAGGTAAAACAAGAAACACTCGATATGTGCCTCTTGCCATATTCATGTGCGAAAGGGTGTTGTAAATGCCGATATAGCTGTAAATGAAATTTTTTTTAATTCACCTAAACATTTTTTATATTAATTAAAAGATATAAACATTTTCCCAAGTAATAGTCAATCTATGATAATTTTGATAAACATAATAGTTTTGCATACGTAGGTTTAAGAGTCATTGTTGCAGCGAGTATTTTTGTCATTAAAATTATCAAGGACATGTGACTATAAAAAGAATGACATTTGTTAAACAGTAAAATAATAATTGATTATCAGGTAAGTATTATAAGGAATGGACTAACTGATTAGAGGAAAGATTTTTCTCGTTATGCACGTGACACGCGAGACCATCATAACAAAGCGTTTCTTGTAAGCTGAAAGTACAACTATCGAAAATGCATTTCAGAGAAACAGTGAAACGCGTCTTAACGATGAGTTAACGAGCTCTATGCAGCAGCGACGTCCATCGTGATGGTCACACGCTGAGAGACGAGTTCCTTATTCGAAGGTGCACTGGACCTCTCATAGTCTCCACGTCTCCCGCTCCCGCCTTGATGGCGTCGACACCGACGCATTGTGAGAGAAATCCGGGCCGAGGAAGCAGGTCGCGGCCTGTGCTCCGTCTGGCCCCACGCCCGACCGAATCCCCCACTGGCGCCCTAGCCACTGTCCGCCCACCTGTTGGACGCACGGTGCCAAGAGGTCGGTGCTCGCATACCGGGATGAACCCCACCCACATCTGCACCCTACCTTGTCCGCGATGCAGATTTTCCCACCTGTGCCACCCTCTGTCACGACAGGCCTGCAGGTGGACTTTCCTCTGCAACCCCCTCCATCTTCTCTGCACGAAGTTTCCTTCTCGACGAGATTGCGGTTGCTTTCGATTGGGTGGGAGTTTTCTCTCGTTGAATCGGAACTAAATGGTTTGCACTAACAACAAGTGGTAAATCCATATTATATTAGGTAATGTTATTTACATCGAATTCAATTAATTTACAAAGTTTAATAATAATAATAATAATAATAATAATAATAATAATTTAAAAAAATAAGAGTATAGTAAAAGAAAAGCAGTTGACAATCGGTATGACCTCGTGGAGGAGAATAAACTAATTTACTCTCCTGTTTACACAGGGTAATGATAATATTTACATTCAGGGTGAAGATAAACTTCCTTTTCTACAGTTTTCTAATAATGTAGTAGGATAAATTGCTTTTTCTATTGGCGTTAGGAAGGGTAAATACATACTGAAATCTATTATTCCCCTAGAAGTACGCTCTATCGTAAAATACGTCTTCGGTATTAAAATCCTTTGCTTCGAATTTACGATACTATAGCGCATGCGTTACTTTAGAGAAATATGAATAATATATGACGTCATGCGGGGAACCAGATGGTATTTCCAAGGTATAACATACAAAATGTTCCTCACTTTTCTCACCAATGCAATTTTGATTCCGCCTATATGCTTTCCACTACTATTGACATCAAGAGTGCTACTAGCTAAAGCTATATTCGTAACAATAGTGTTTTGGAAGCATTGTAGTGTAGTCATAACTTCTGACTGAACAAACAATGCCATATTGGCATTGAAAACTTGATTCAATGACAAAAAAATGTTTCATCAGATTTCGTAGAGTTGCAAGTACGTACTTTCTAGACTAAGACTCTTTCTTGGGCCTGAGAATGGCGTCATTAAAAACCTAGATTCCATCGTATGTGAGCTCACATAGCCGACAGCTGCAAGACTACCAAGATGGAATCAACGGCACACTTTACAATCTGGTAAAGCAAAGGTTAGAACCTAATGACGTTACAGTTACTAACATTCCAGTCAGGTTTCGTTGATCAAATCAGTTGTTTCCTCATGATCGTGCTGCACGTCCCTTTGTCCTCGTCGATCTTCATGTGTGTATCATCTATCTAGTTATACTATCCTAGTTCTGTTCTTTTAATCTACTACTTTTACTATCCTCAATTCGCGTCTCTCTGAGTCTGAACAGTCCCACATTATCCCAGCTTCCCTTCACTATTTCTCCAAACACCAATTTCTATCCCATCTGCAAACATTTTCTTCTTTCTCCAACATTCTCCGTGGTACTTGTGTAACCTCCTCAGATCATAGTCACCCATCCCTTAATTTACTCTATACCGTCATGTCATGGACCATCTCCACGATCCTTCGTAACCCTCTTATTTACATTCAAGGTCCTCTCACTTCACCGTTGCCTTTTTCTTCCTTGATTTGCGCGCTGTTGTTCTCTGCATTTAGGAAGTGAATGAGATTGAAGAACAAACTTGTGAACTTTTCAAATTGAGATAGTTCGACGCTCTTTAGTGTATTTTTATGATCTTTTTACGATATTACATTTCAGTAACATAAATAACAGTTATACGAGAGTAAATTATTGGTCATCTCTACACAAAAACTCCGCTATAATGTTATAAAATGTCAAAGTATTTTCCGCTTAACACCTTCCAGATCCAGGTAGATTGAAAAAAGTAGAGTTACGCGATTCTCTAGTCTCGGCATGAGCTGTTGCTAGCGTAGAGCACTAGCCATTTTACTCCATCCATTACCGCTGACCCGGTTCTCATTTTACAGCAAGGTGAGTAGTCGTGAGAGTCAATCTGGACGTTGAAATAGTAATACGACTCGGACATTTCGTAGCTATCTACACAGGTTTCAGGTAAGTCAAACAGAAGGAAGTCAATCTACGAAACACTAGAACATCTGCTTAGGATATGTAGCATGTTTGATAAAGAAAACCGTGAATTTTTGCAAAAGATTGACAGGAGAAATCAAGATAAATTAATGGTGACAAAAAAATTTGAGGTATTTAATGAATTTCCATCGAAGGTAAAGTATTTGAAAGCCTATTTTACTTAAAGGTAGTAGATAACGTCCTCCTCGTGGTGGGTACAGACACTGTTCCCGTCATGAGGACAGAGATAACGAGGCTTCACCAAACATTCTGACACGGAATAAAAGACGAAAAGTCGAAAGAAAACCAGAAACCAGACAAGAGACATGACACATATATTGACGAAGTTAGTGGAGTGGGAGAGAGAGAGAACTGAGTAAAAAAACTGAACATAGAGATTTGTGGTATCGAGGTTTGAACCAGCCACATTATCAGCAATAGACCAGTACTCTACCCACTCACTCCCATTGGAATAGAATCGTGATTTCGAAGCAAAATGTAAAACGCTTTGCATTGCCCAAAATTGTTGTTATCGTGTGAGACGTCTATTCGCAGTGACACGAAGAGGGAGATGAGACAAGAGGGTTTTGGAATGTCTTCCGCGAAGAAGGAGAAATTCTCTGAGAGGAGAAATTTAAGAAAGAGTACACACTTGTCCACGACGAGAGTATGGTAAATAGCTTAAAATAATGTGCGTGTCTGTAATACGCTATGTGACTTTTACTGGTAAAATGTATTTTGTTCTTTTAGAGATGTCTGTTGCAGGAATCTACCATCAATTTCAAACCATCTACCAACTTCTAAGTTCTATATTCACATTAACAACAAAATGTGTTCAATATTTTCTGCACTTAAGAGATCTTACAATTGACAAGCTAAGAGTATTGTATTTATAACAAAATAGAAATAGAATTCATATACCCTTGATCATTATATAGCATTAAGAATCGTATATTCTTCATAGTTCTTTGTCTTTAATTGGGCATATTTCATTTTGCATATTCAACTCTCTTCGCTTCTCCTATTTCTTTTCTCTCTACATACGTTTGGCCAAGAGAGAAAGTCTAATGTCGCTAGGAAACTGACCATGTCACAGAATAAATAAATCTCTCTTTGATGCATCCAAATATTTACTTAGAGTATGTTTCCGGTAGAGAAAATATTGCAGGTAAAAGTGATAAAAGTGAAAATTTGAAGGCCTAAAAATCTTCCAAAATTCAATCTCATTTTTGGCACCACTCATGTTGCGGAAAATATCAAGAACCTGGGAGGACATTGCGCTTTGAACTCTAAAGATAGTAGTTTGGCATGACCTTTTCTTTGTACTCGTAGCTCACTATAAATTATCTCGTTAATTTTTCTAATTTTCTTAATGAAATCTCTTAAATTGCGGTGAACATCACCGCCAGGTAACAGATTAATCATGTTACGTCGAATGAAAATGGTACACGGGACCGGGATTCGAACCCGGGACCTTGAGCTTTACGCGCTCATGCGCTTACCGACTGCGCCATCCCGTTCGCTTCTCGGGTCCGTCTATCATTCTCATTCAACTTGTGAAACCCAAAGACCTCTGAGGTGGTCTCGTAGAGACTAGATTCCTNGTGTACCATTTTCATTCGACGTAACATGATTAATTTCTTAATGAGTTAATTTCATACCCTTTGTAGACAGATTCCAAATGATTTTGGGTTACTGAATCTTTAAAAATGCGACCGAATCCTTATATTTGGGACCGAGCCCTAGTATTTTGGACCGTACCCTTGAATATTGGGGTCAGGTCCCATAACGTTGGATCCGGACCTAATGTCTATAACTCCCAGGACCTTTGTATTTGGAGCCGGACCCCCTATATATTTTGGTCGCCCGTTATATTTAGAGGTCAGGTCTCATAGTTATGAGTCCAAACCCAAATGTCTAAATGTACGAACACGAGAGTATTGGTTCCGAACCCTAATAAGGGATATTTTAGGGATCCACATTTTCACATATTTGGGTCCGGACCCCAATATTTGGGTTCGTAATAACATCCCTTTTTTTGGGCACCATTATTTGGGTCCCGTCTGCCATGAGCATCCGAGTATCTAGTTTTGTTTATCTTCTTGTGACAGGTTTCAATTACTAATTGATCCTATCTCTCCATTTCTCTCAATAGCGTATTAGTTATCTTAACAATTGCTCCAGAAATGTGAACTTAGCTGACTTGTTTTATTCTTATCTTAGGAATGTACTGAATTGTTGAATCCGCCTCTGCCTTAGGGTCCTAAATTGGAATTGATGAGATAGTCCCTTGCTTGCTCCCGGAGAGTAAACTAACTTGATCATACGCATAGTGTAACTCTTTTTTAACAAAAACATTTGTTTATTTATTTATATACTTGCCACTTCCAAATATTTGTCGTAAATTATATCAATGTGGGATGCAACGTATGTGCCTTAAAAATTTTATGGAATACTTTCACATAATTATGATGCTCAACACACTGCATGAGATAAAGCTCATTCTTAAAGTATTATCACGCACACATCTAAGATTTTCGGGATTAGATTTGACTGAAATTTATGAATATGGATACTCACATTAATTATTCTTTAGTCTAATGAAAGTTCATTGGGGACCTCCGGTAGTATTGTTTCTTTTGGACATAATTGGACCACGATGTAAACTATATAGCGAAACGCAGTTTCGCTCCGGTTTATAATCGGGACACAACTTTGCAATATTCATGGTGCTAATTATGGAAAGTGTATTCAAATTAAACGCGACTTGAATGTAGTGATATCTAGTAGGTGTGGAAGAAGTGACCATCTTATCGTCCCGAGGCGTCGTGTGTGCAGACAAGTAACCACGTGACACGAGTAGCATCCGACGCGCCGGAAGAGTAACTGTCAGGGGTTAACGGAACATTGCACGCACTATCCGCACTTAACTAACCTTGCAAGAACACGTCGTGTACATGTAGCTTCACCGTTTGTTTAGCCTTAAGAGTAGTTTGAGAACTAGGCTTCTAGATGATTACGATACTTGAGAAAAGTATCGAGCGATCTGCATTGTAATAAATTTGTAGGCGAGTGAGTATTATATTATGTTACTATAACATGTTCTCACTCTGCGGTTCACGGTATCTTGTTTATCAGACTGAATTATTTTTCTAATGAAACATAGTCTCACACGTAAAACCGTTCATCTATTATGACTAAAACGAGTTGTACATACATTTTCTAGTCTTTTATATATTTAATTAAATTTTAAAAAAATATAAACAGGAGTAAAATAAAGATTAGATTTAAGATTTGTTGGTAATTCTGTTTATTAGTGAAGTTGTGTGAAAATTAATGAATATTTACATCGGCGTTATGAAAGTTTTAATATATTTTTTTTCAATTTCGGTTTTGTTTTCGAACAAAAAAATACATTTTTCCACGATGTATTACGTCTTTTAGATGTTGTTACAAAATATTTTCCTACTAGGTTAATGACGGTATATAATTTTATTTCTCCATAATCCTCAGAAGCTAGAACAGTGCAGTCGTAATATTTCGTCATCCTGAGAAATTGTGTGTATCTCTAATTCGCAACAAAGCGGTTCCCATCACGAGGTTAAGGCATTAATTACTGTAGCGCGTCGCTGACGATTCGCACGCAGCCGTTGCGCAGTCGCCATTTCGTCATGTCGCGTCACTGGAGCATCTGCCCTGGGAACACGATTCCTCAACCCCTCTCAGATGGAAGCTCTTGGCCTCCGCAGTCTCACGGAGACGACATCCCTCCTTCACCGCTAAGTAGATCGGGCGAGTTCAATCGACGATTTTCAATAGAACTTCAATTATACTCAAAGATACGTTACTTCTAGATAATATATCAAAAAATATGCTATACGGCGGCCTAACATGGATTGCCAACTTCTACGAATTTCAGCAATATCAGAATAATTATTAATAACAGTCTCAAAAGCGACTATTTTCTCTAAAAAAATACAAGTTAATGGCACAACAGACTAAGACTGAAGATAACATTTGTTCCAGACGCTCAGTGCACAAAGAACAGAATAGCACTACAAGAGCAATTGAATTGAATCGATGACGAATATTGGCGATAGATTTAAGTTTAAAGAATTCCGAAAGTCCTGCCAGCATAACGAATCATTACCCTTACGGATGATGGCGAAGTACAGGCACTCTGAAGTAAACGCGTTGACTGCGCTGAGTACAAGCCGTGTACCAACATCAGCCCGTTTGACTAGCAATGAATTTAAAACAATATGATTTACAGTCATGAGATGTGTTAGAATCTGTCATGTGATCTGTAACTATTACCACGTTGAGGACAATACTTTAATTTACTGCTATAACTTTATAGCTATAAACTAATAAATACAGTTCATTTCCGTTTGTGCTATTTTCTTGTGTTTCATTTTTCGCAGAGTAAAGTTACGTGAATTTTAGTATATCGGAAGCCAATTATCCGAATCGATAGTAGGGAAGCAACATGTAAACTGGAAAGTGGTGCAACGTTTTTAACCTTTTGATCCAATGAATTTCACCAATATGGTTCTAGGTTGAAAGGTTTATATTTGACGTATAATGCTATTTCGGCCACGTCAGAACATTATTAGACGAATGAATTTTACGTCAAATACAAAATCTTTCTTCCTAGAAATAACTTGTTGTAACTCATTGAAGGAACGAGTATCTAATTCACTCATAATTACTATTTTTCATTAGGGTACCATACATAACACGAGCATTTTTCACTCTATATACAATACATGTACTTGACATTCAGTAGCCCTACATACGCTTGTACTCGTGCATTCAACTGCCTCAATAAAAGTCACGATTTTTCTGTTACATAATTTTTCTTTAATTGGTGAATTACAGATCCAATCATCCAAATTTTGGTATTTCGAATTGAACCGAACCTCAATTTGTGTCGAAAATTAGATTTGTTCTTTATTTCATTTTTTTCTGTGGAGAGGTTCAGATCAGTGGTATATTGAGCTGTTTGAATATAATAGTGAATCGATTTGTCCTTGTTTGATACTTTTGTTGGAGTTACGATGCGATTCTTATAATCCATGTTAATATATAAATGCGTAACGCGAAAATGTCTCTGTTTGCTACTTAATCAGGACTAAACCACTTGACCAATTGTGATGAAATTTGGCGAGGAGATGGTTTAGATGTCCTGGATGAACATAGGCAAACTTTTATTTTAAAAATATGAGCCAAGAAAGAAAGAAATGTTTTTTGACGGTGAATGTCGATAAAATCGAAAAAAAAGAGTTATATTCGCGTACTTTGTCTAAACGGTTAGACTTAGGTGACAACTATGAATGGCAATAATGTTTACCTGAAAGTGTTCTACAAAAAAGTCCGCGACAGCAAATGTCTATTTAAAAAGGTTAACCAAAATTATCGATAGAGCGGTATTAAAAATAGAAGTGTTAAAATACTTCAATTTAAGAGTAATTTACGAAGTAAAGAATCTATCAACATCAAATTTAATGGGTTATTTGCTTTGTGCATTTATCGAAGCAATGTGCATGCATCATAAATTTCGACAAATAGTTTAAATTTTACAAGAATCTTAATGAAATGGTGTCGAAGCGACATCACTCGGAAGCGAAAATTCGACCGGCGTGGTTCTCGCTAGATGGTGTAGTGTATACAGTCAAGTTTTGAATTAAATTTGTATTATTATGAATTTGAAAAATTATAATGCTGTACGTGTTTTTTAAAACTAGTCAGTGAAAGTATTTTGACCTTACAATACAGAAAAAATTAATTTTTTCCTGAGTTAAAAAAGATTAGTCTAAGAAAAATCCCGGACAACACCTGGTAATCAGCTAGTTCATAATATTTTAATTTAATGCGATATTAAGTCTGGGTATTATACATGTCGTGAACCACATGTACCATTCCAGAACATGAGTTCCATTCCAAAAACATTTTGGGCCTCTTCAACATGGTTATGCCCCTGTTGACTCGCGAGTTTTAAGTCTGCATAGGGACGCTTTTCATTGAAACTAAGAATTAAGGGTATCGCGTTTTACGAAGCAGAGTATCTTTGAATTTTTTTAAATTAATTGTAGGGATACATTGGGACTGATGGTACATTTAGATGAGAAATGTGCTTTAAAGTAATAATCTGTTTCTCACCTGTGAATGTTTAATTATTTTTTCTGGCGAAAATTAAGAATAAGTAACGTTTCTTTAATTAATAGTTTAAAATCCCCGAGAACATAGAAAAATAATTAGAATTTGTTCAATAAGGACGGAAGTAATATACATGTATACTACATGAGACTGTAGGAAGTTTGTAATGTGAACTTGAGTTTGATCCAAGAGATACATTTTTACGTATTTTTCGTTTATCTTTTTTACTATAGAATGATTTTTTTAGATAGAAAAGTATATAAAATTGTAAAACGTGTTTTACAATTTTATAAAATCTACAAAATTAATTTTATAAAATCTACAAAATTTGTTTTGAGATTTTTTGTACGTCCTAACTATTCCACTTCAAAAAATTCTTCGCGAGAAGTTGAAGGTTGTAGAGTGATCAATCGATTTAAAGCATTCTTTTCAGCTGCTATTCGATCAGAGGAGCGATTCTCTATAAGAACGATTGGACACACGTCAAGGCAGACCGGGAGCTCCCGATTCCGGTTGTTTTTTTTCTTGGGCACGCTTGATTCGGTTTGCTCCGCTCTCCTTCCGATTCGGTCACCTCGCTCCGATTCATTTGCGATTGTTTTAGAAAAACAAACGGTCATCTCAGACAGACGCAATTCTGGCTCGGAACTTGTTCTCCTCTTCTCATTTATCCAGTAGTCATGGTTGGTTTGGATAAATCGAATCGGTTACTCCATAATTATTTCAAGATAGTTCTAATTAATTTGATTCGCGAATTTCCCAAAATCTTCATTTTTACTTCCAGTATACGAATTAAATTGAACAGAGCTAACGAGAAGACTGGAATAAGAAATCTATGTCCCAAAGCAGTTAGTTTCAACGTGGGATTAAAGTCGAAAACAATTTCATGATATTATTGACAAGGAAGTCATTTTTGTATATTCAATTTTGTTTTTATTCTTGGAGACAAGTCATGTTCTGTTCATCCTCTCTTCCTTGAAACGCATTAACCATTTCAATCATAAAAATGTGCGATATAGTATCAAATAAACGTAAATACACTTTAGTTTCGAATACTCATTGTTTATTTGATAGCGTATTTTTTTCTAATTTTAATTGTAATTCTCCTTTTTAATTTATATTAATGCTCATTTTTTTCATGTTTATAGACTGACACCGTACTTACAAACACAAGGAGATACAAAAACACAATTCATTTTCAAGCACCAAGTTACGCGGCTGATTTATCTTGAATTTTTGAGTACTTCTATACATGCAACACTGTAAAAAGTTTTTTAAGTTTCTCACATAAATATTTTGTTGTGTGCCAAGTTACGTTGAGGGAGTGATCTTTTACCTCTTCTCGGGCAATAAATTAGTTCATATCAACTTCGAATACTATGCGTAAATACTGAAATGCGAAAATTCTTTGTGTCTGGTATTTGAGATGCCAGTAACGACCAATTTCACTGTCGTCTAATATTACATAGAGAACAAACTCTGGTTACGAACCAAGAATAGGCTGTATCCAGCTGTTTTACTACACGATAAAAATTATGTACTGTGATTGAATATTTGAAATTTGCAGATTTACACTATGTTTTGGAACCCCAAGAAAATCTCCTTTGATATCTATTAATATTAGTCACCATAAAAAAGAAATAGCCCTCAGCGTTCATTGTTTCTTAAAGAGGAGTTAGAAAATTCTGCTGACTCCTTTTTGTTAGCTCTACGTACGATCTGCTTCAGGTACTATAGTCTGTTAACTGAGCCAAGAGCGTTTTATCCCCGACCACCTGCCTAGCACGCCCTTGTAATACTCAAGGATCCGTGGCGACCCATATGTTGGGTCCACTCTACTGACTATCTCTCAATTAGAAACAGATTTTGTTTATTTATAAATATATCGCCAATATTCTGGTATTTTTGAAATGTGAGTAAAATTATTTTTGATTATTGGATGTAATTACGTTGTGTTTGGTATAATATTTCGTTATTTTTACATAGATTTCAAATATTACAGAATATTTGGAATACCTTTGTAAATAAATAAATAAAATCATTTTTCAATAAGATATGATCACTAAGTGAGTAAGGGGCGAATCAGGCAGGTGGAGCAATGTTGAGAGAGGGAGTGCTCGGAGTCACATCCGTAAGTAGCCTCAAAGACAGCTTTCTTCACTCAGTAAACATACTACATAAGTAATTGAAAAGAACCATACATACTGATTGCCTTTAATTCCGACTGCGATTGCCCATAGTGGTATGGGAATTCGTCCGTGGCGACGCCCTTGGAGGCGTCACGGCATGGCTCGTTGCCCTTTTCTCTTCAAGGGGTCGCGACCCGTCCTCCGACACTGTGAATGGCTATTCCCACGATCCATTGCTTACTCACATCTGCAATAGAGAATTGAAACCGACATAGGTAGGAATGAAATTATAACAAAATAGAAAAGAAAATCATTTAACCTCAGGGACCATGGCATTCTTAAATCGGAGAGTTCGGAATTTAAAATTATAACGATTAACGTGAATTTCTGATAATATTTTTTTCGTCTACTACAAAACAGCTGATAATTAACAACAGATGATGACCTGCGCACAGGGTGAAATATTATTTGTCCTTCTAATAGAATAAATAAGTCTACGATAATCGTTGTAACATTGATTTTTTTAATTATTAAATTGGTCATTGTAACAATAAATACTTGTTTAAAAACCCCCATATTCATTTGTATGGAATATGAGAAACACACCAAAATTTTGCAGAAATATTGACACGTGTGCAAATTTATTGACTGTCGAGAGCACATATTTAAAGTTTCTGTTGCTGACACATTTAACTTCATAGCTGTTGCTGCTACAGCGATAAATTAAATAATTAAATGACACGTTTATATCTTTAGGTAATGTACGTCCCCATATCAATCCTGCTCACAAATATCGCGTTCAACTGACATTGTAGCACCTGGGAAGACATGTGTGGGGCAATACTTCTTAGACAAAAGTAGTCATCGAACGCAAAAGGGAAGATATACAATTTCAAGAAAGTTGAAATTTGGATTGCGGTGTTAATAACTCCGTTTCAGAAACATTTGCACTTGTTTTTCCAAAGGAACGATATATCCTCCGTGCTTGTTCTCATTCAACACGTTATATTGAACAATATTTAATGTAATGTCTTCTTAAAATACTGCTCTACATAGCATCATATAAAAAGAAGTGGAAAGAGATCGCTCACACAAATAACGACGGAGAAAATACTATGTCTCAGCTGTTAGATTGCAAAGACTATATCATTATTTTAAATAGTATTTGTTTCCTATTCTTTCTTGTTGTCTTTTAATATCACCTCGATTTAATGTAATTTTAATTAGGAAAAGATGGAAGAATTGAGAGTTTAGTCTTGCTATCCATGAACTGTCATTATACACTGTCTTTGGTTTAACGAAATAATAATGGATTTGTGAATGCTGTTAGAAAAAGAATGTAAGACAAATCATCTTCAGTCTTACGATATACAATAAATTTCTAATATAAAGCTTTACGAATATTTCTCCGAAAATATTCCCCAAAAGACCAAAAACATATTTTTTTGAGTTGAAAATCTAAAGAAAATTGTCTCCGCTGTACTATGAGAGATATTTCACCAAACACGAAACATTTTAATACCGTTTATTTGCATACAGCGAAGATGTTTATTTCCAACGTAAATCGCAGCTTATGGCTAATCGCAGCTTATGGCTAATCACCAGACGAAGATAGCTTTCTCTTAACTACTCCTCCAGCGGGGCGGTGTCGACTGCGACGCTTCGCTGCCCTGCTAGTCGTCGCATGTGCTCCTCTCGCCTGGAACAGAGCAACGTCGCTTTCATAACCGAAGAGCGGCGAAGGCAAAGGAGGAGGCGGTGGCGCGTTGGTTCGCACGCGATTTGCACGCGATGTTGCGAATGACACGCGCCACCTTCGCACAAACATTTTCTACCACGATCGCCAGCTTCTTAATTTATTCTACTTTTATCAGTCCGACCAAATCGCTGGGAAAGGTCTTGACCATGAACTTATCCTCTTATGTGTTAGTATATACTCACCCGACGTTACTCTGTCATTTTCTTTTAAAAAGAAGAACAGTACGTAATATATCGCACACTTAACTCGGTACGAGCGATCTGGTGACTTTTTGAATGAGTTGATTTTTTTATCAAAGAATAAACTATGATTTTCAATTCGAATAAAATTTGGACCTTGCAGGGATAATATTGAATAAAACCATCTCGCAGTTGCAAGGGCTCTTATGGATAAATACCCTAAAGGGACGGTTTTGAAATAAATTTCATTGTAATTTCTAATGGAATAGAAATAAAAAATATCATATTTGTAACATTTAATAGAGTAAAGGTAAAGTACGAAATTCGTTTTGCCTTTCTGGACACTTCAGAAAGTTATTCAATAAAAATTGTCGCAAAACTGGAGGTTCAACCTAGATAACATTTTTCAAATACATTGTTTCGAATATATAACATTATTGAAAGTATTCATTTGTTATGTGCTTGACTAACGCGTGGCATGATCATACGACCTTATGACCATACTACAGATGAATAACAGATTCTAGTTTCATCCTATAATTGATTAACGTAAACTTTCCAATACCGAAACTGTAGGCAAATTGTGTTTATTTTTCTACTTCTGTCTTCTATACTTTCGAATCGTCGAAACCTAAACATACTTGCCGAAGCTGTGCGTATTCTTCCGACTAATAGGTGTAAACGAGATTGTCGTGGTCTAATCCATCGTGTTCACTACCGCAACTGATCTTCAGCAGACCCATCAATATGCCTGACTTTTAACTTCTTCTCTGCTCTTATGTTCATAAGCAGTACTTAGTTGCTAGAATGCAATGCACTTTCAAGAATCCTTAAGACGATCCCTTCAAGATTTCAGATTAATTCACCTACTACTTTTCTATTCCGATGTTACAAGCATCACGTTGAATTCCCTCTTTATTTGTTGAAAAGTGATTTTGCAATTTTTTTGTTTTGTTTTCTGTGAAGTTCTTGCATTGAACGGTTTTCCACCGATATTCGGTAACTCTAACGCTCTTCTTTTAACGTCAAGAATTTAAGGCGTTTCGTAATATATATGTTTATTTGTAGAAACTATATCATACTTAATGACTCATTATTTCAGACATTTCTCCCCAAGAAAAGACGTATATCAGTAATGACTTATTTATGTCAAAATAATGCAGAAATTCTTTTTCAGATTCTTGAGTACTCATTTGTCAATATTAGTGTATTCACAATTACATCTTTCGCTGAAACGAATGAAAATATATTTTATTTATTAAATCGCATATTATTTAGTGTCCACAAAATGCAAATAGTAAATACAGGTGTGATTAATAAAAAACTAGTATAACCGTTTCTTTGTAACCTGTGCAGTGAATGCGAAGGCAATAGACAAATGAAAGGTTACGATCCAAAGCGTTGAGCATCAATTTGATTTCGTTCTGTTTTATGCGCAATCCAACAACACGATGCCACGTGTTCAATTAGAGAGAGCGATTAATTCTACGCGTTCCGCTTTTCACGCTAATTATGGCCACTAAAGAGCCCAGGGAAGCCTGTTCCGACGTATTGGCTAAATCTTGTAATTGTGTGTGACTAGATATGACGTAAGACGTCTTAAGATTGTTAATCGTTTATGAGTTAATAAATTGCTAAATTTATTTAACGCCAAATGAGTTGCTATTTATTAAAAAATGAGCCTGAACGCTCATTTATGATAAATTTAGTTTCCATCAGATCTTGCTATCTCACTCCTGTAGGATCTGAATATTCATGGGTTATTTGCTTGGAAAATTATTGTTTTTATTATTCTTTGTCACTTTAACCTCTAGGACACGTTACATGTAAAATTGCCATTTTTTCATTAAAACCTGCTGAGGTAATTCGGCGATAACTAAAAATTGACACGATGGTTCTTTCTAGGGACATCGGCATCGTTCTCAGCATCAAAAAATACGTCAAATCCATATACCCGGGTCTCTGGTACAGAGAATTTTTTTATGGGGCTGTGTAATAAATCATTAAGCTTTTGTTATATTCGGTTCAGCAAGTATTGAAAGGTTATCTTTCTGATGTTATCTGCATGTCGGCAGTATTAAGACATACTATTTAGAAATACTGTAACAAAAGTTATTCCCTCATCTCTGTTGTGCTTGGGCTAAAATCGAGTGGACTGGGCGGAGTCCATTCCAAACCTACGTCAGTTCAGTACCTTAACTTCCCCGACAACGTCCCTTTACAATTCCTAAATCCTTAAAGTTATGAGGACAAGCAGACCTCATGCATTTTGCCTTGCCAAAAACCAATATATAAATAAACAAATATGTCCATCAAAATCTTAATATGAAATTGGTTTTTGCACATGAATGTCGTTTGCTCTCTATTTACCCTTTCCAGTTTGTTAATGATATAGAGGGATGAAGAGGATCAATGCCCTCTACCAAAGAAAAGAACTCTGATTTTGAAAACTATTAAAACATTTCACTGTATCAAAAGAAAAATTTGTTTATTATGGGCTGTAATATCTTATTTATATAGTGAAAGCTGTGTAGATATGAAGATACTGTATTCACTCCGAATTCTCTTTCCCTTGCCAAATACGTCACTGCATTGTATCGATTTTTTAAAAAGAAAACACATTGGAACAACGTCGTGCGCATCTAATTTGACGCGCTCACCAGCTGATCCGCTTAAGAGATAGATTTTGTCTTTCAAGTGTACGCGTGAAATCCCTGCCGGTCTACTTTTCGTATCAGCTTGGTCCGTACTCCTTATCGAATGAACCGTGTAGATGACAAAAGCCCTTCAGATATATATTAACCCAATCATCAACTGAGTCAGCGCGCATTTTTAACGTATTGGTATAAAACATCAATATATTATTTGTAATGAACCGAAAGGAGCGGTAAATACAACGTAGTCCTCAAAAAACGTGGAAGGAATGTGCCCAAAGCTCTTTAACACGCGTGGGACCAACAGACTGGAGGTCCGGTTCGGAATGTAGGCCGTGATGTTGAATTTGCGCTGTGGACGGATTCTTTCTTTCTCTTTATTAGAGCTGTTTAGTAAACGAACAAAACTCACAATTTCCTCTCTTCGAAGAATTTTGCAAATGCTTTAGCATCAAGAATTGTGACAAAACGGTAGAACATTAAAATGTTTAAGACGAGAAAGAATGTTCTTTCTTTCCGATTATACACGATGTGCAAGGCAAGCATTTTAATTGTAAAATTAATTTAAAAAATTAAATTGTTTTCCAAATAATTCCAAGTTGATCCCAAAAGAAAGATTATTTCGAAACTTTAGAATGTCAAGATCAAATTATTTGTAAAATCCCTTTGATAATAAGTGTTTTTAATTCAGTTTTTTAGTACGAGATTATACGTTGTGTTATTAATATATGTAAAATAATGACATGATATGTAAATTAATTACTATACTGCAAACACAATTTGTCATAATTACGTTTTCAATTAATATTAGCCAAAATACAATTGTTTGTAAGTTTGATTTGAAAAGATATGAATTAAAAACGAACTGAATTTAAAAAATAACCAGGTATTAAACTCTATAGTATCAAGAACTCAAATCTTATCTATATTTAATCCAGTAATGACTTTTATTCATTTTGAAAGCGAACTACAGATGTGATAAATTTCTTAATGACTTATCCATTTCGCTACTCCAGGCCGGTGAATATTGTGTGTGGTATTATGCTCAAAGAAGTCGTATGAAGAAATTCGTATTTTTTTGTGAATAAGAAAATTCTTGTAAAATAGCAATGTCTTCTTCTTGATACAGTTTCAATTATTACCAAAATTTGTATGTAAGGTACGTAAGGGGGACGACTTGGGTGACCTGGAGAACGTCTGCGTTAGGGATAATTGGTTGAGGAACAGCGGACCCTGTGTCGTCTCTATCTCGCTTCACGTTTCTTTATGTACCAACTCAACATTTCAGAGAGAAAAATTGATTGAAACTTAACTTGGCTATTCTGATATTGTGGAAAGGGTGGCGGTACTTGGTATATACTGTTGAGAAATATTATTACCCTCTTACATACATCATGGCAGTTGATGTCACACGCTTTTGTTAACCCTATGAATAATTTGAACTCATATCGACCGACAAAATATGACATGTAAGTTGTAAACGTATCGAACAAATCAGTAAAGGAATAATTGTAGAAATAAATAAAGAAATAAAATAAAAGAAACACGGAAGAATACGAATGAAGAAATAATTGATATGAATAGATATAGATCCTGTGAATTATGATGTACGAGTCTTACGAGTGCCGTAGTTTTTATCTCGATGTTCTGAAGAGTGAAAGGATGGAGCAATGGCGCCATGCCACAGGTGCGCTACACCAGCTCGTGGAGTCGGCACCATCCTCTTTCCCTCCATTCTCAACACTCCCCTCCTCAAACGCTCGGCGATGAAGCGCGTTGATCGAAGGCGCGGTCCCGTTACAGGCCTTGGAATACCGTTCGCGCCTGCCGCGACCTGCCGCGCCTGCCACGACCCGCAAGACGCGCGACATGAAGATCCAGCTTTGGGGCTGTCAAATGGGTTCCCTGGATATTTCCTATAACACTATTTGTGTTTACTTACCATTTTACTTGCTTTGGAGCTCCTCAAGGATCACCCATTTAATGCGATTCGTAACGGAACAGAGATACATATCAACATTTTTCTCGTAATTTTAAAAGGACGTTTTTCATTTTGTTGTGTATACATGGAAAATGAGAAGAGAAAAAAAACACTACTCTGCACGTGAGGCAAAAAATTGATCCGTTGTATACAGATGGTTGATATTTACATTCCTTCTTTTCTATACAATTCACTCCTCGGGCGCAAACTATTTGTAATGAAACGCAAATGAGTTCATGGACATGTCTTTAGTTGAATGGAGTAAACAAATCAAGATACGAGTAACACAGACAAGAAGAGTTTTGTTTGCAAAACTTTTCTTAAAATACAAAAATTAGAAAAATAGTTCGTTTGTTACTGATCATTGAATCTAATTGAACAAGCGTTGATTAACGATGATGACGAGAGAATAGGAAGGTGAATGGCGGAGGTGGTGGCAGCTGTGTTGCTGGACGTGAAGGAGGTCGTGGCACACTCGCGAGGAATGTGGCTCTTGCTTCCCCGCCACTCCCCGTAATGCGTCACCTTGCCACCCAACTGGACCCGCCATACTGATCCACAGAGCTCCTCCTTTACGCCAGTCTGTTTTCCATTGTGTACTTTTGCTCATTGTCTTCCTACACGCTCACCTACCCGCATCTCTTCTCTTCTTCATGCCGTTACGTCTTCCTGTTTCTCAAGGACTCTCCGTGAGTACGTGGGTACGCACGGTTGCAGGACTTTCTGAATCATCACTCTTGACGTATTTATCTACGTCTATAAGATTATTTTTGAGAAGTTTAGACGATGCGACTCATTTTATTCTTCCTCTGAAAAATTTCATCGACCTTGGTTGAATCAGAGTTTGAGTGACTTCTTCCCCATACAAGTCATTGTCCTCTTTCGCCTTATTTGTGTCTTTCTTTTACTGAGTAAATAAACTGACTGACATTGTTTTTCTAGTGCTAGAATATTTGTGTACTTCTTTTTATATTACATATTATTATCATTTAACTCTTTCCTACTTTTACCGTTATTTGTGACTTATTTTCTCTTTAATGGCATTAGTGTGTCTTTTTGTGGTCTCTCTTTATCAGTGATCAAATGTCACCATCTTCGCCTCGATTTCCTTATTTTCCTCCTTCTATTCCTTTTAATCAACACTTCGGTTTCTCTCACTTTCTTATCGCGTTTATGTCCACTTCATCAGTTTTCGTACTTGAAAAGTTAAGTTCTTTCTTGTCCTCCGTTTTATCCTCTTCCGTTTCGTTTTGAACCAGAATCAAATCTCATCCGTTCATCTTACATTTAATCACAAGAGAAGAAACAGAATAATGGAAGTATTGTATCTGGAAGCGTAGTTATTACCTCCTTGCCTATGTCACCTACTTGTTCCTTGGGCTTGTCTCTTCGCTTTCCGTTCTGTGGACTCCATGTCGTCTATCCTGATCCAGCCGGACCTCGCGTCTCCCCGTCTAGCCACGCCTCTTCGCCACATCCCATGTGCAGGTCATTATTGCTTCCTGCGCCATCAAAAACACTCCACTGCCCCACTCAGACTTAATCAGCTTCGCAGTCGGCGACTCTCTTCTTTTTTTGTTTCTGTCAAGTGAGCGGCACACATTATGAAACTAATCGCTCTGAGGAATTAACTGATTTAGGACACCGCGAATGCCCTACATCATTTTTGAAAGAGTTTGCTGTCATCTGATTTAATGTATACTAATGTTGTTTGGAACTCAAGAATAGATTTTTTTATGTCGATTTATGCGCGAGCTTTATGTCATTTATTGAAGAAATCAATCCTGACCTGGGTTTTTCTCCAGTTTTCCCCCAGATAGAGGCGATTTTATAGGACTCTCTACACTCGGGTCAAGGGGCGGCAGATTCATCAATACAATTGCAATAATAAATCTCGAATTTAGAGTTATTTTGATAGTTAAGAATTACGAATACTTTCCGAATAATTAATATTTAGTATAGTATTTATAAAATATCTTTTTTGTATTATTTCAATAACAAATTGTTGATATTAGAACACGTGCCTTACTATTTTTATTCTTATCTTAGGGGGCTCAAAAATGAAATCCGCCTTTCCCCTGGGGCACTTGATCGGAGTTGATGGGATGGTCCCTTGTTTGCTTCCTTCCTTCCGAAGAGTACATTATTTTATTGTCCTCCACATGTGGACATGTTGTAACTACGTTTATCGACTGTAATTGTGTTTTATATATTTATCATCGCTGCACATGAGGGTTTGTTGTGGGCATATCAAGGTGTCTCTACAGTTCGAGGGGTTCGCATGTTTAACTATAATTTTGGCGCTTCACGCTTTAGCTCAGTTCAATTTTTTTTTTTTCGTAAAATATTTTGAAAGGACCAATTTTTCATGTTTTTATTCTAAACCTACGCTCTTAAGCAACTAATGTTTGTTAACAGTCTGCAATATTATTAGAAGTTTTTTTTTACTGTTTGACAGGTGTAATACTGCCAGTTACTTAAATGATGTATAATAATAGATTTTAAATGCAACTACTGTGTAATAAAACTCTTTAAAAAAAGGTTCTAGGGAAATTCCGAACAAGGAAATAAGGAATTACTCGTTCATTAAGAACTGAAATGTAAACTGTTATAAGGAATTAAAAAGAATGAGGCTAAATTTTTCGCTTTACGACTAAGCTTTATTTTAAGAATTACGTCTGTAAAAATTGCTTTGTTCTCATTTCGTTTCATCTTGATCAGTTTAAATATTTAGTAAACGGAAAATGCACCAAGAAGATTAAAATTAATTTCAGTACGCAGTGGACTCTCGTCTACTTCTCAACCGTGATCGATGTACCTACTTTTGACAGGTTTTTTTTTAATATTTAAAGGACTTTCCTATAAGGACCTATTTCTATAAAAATGAAAAAATAAATTCAAACCACGATATAAAGAAACTATTATTTTTTAATAAATGCGTATGAGAGCTTTTTCGAGAAATGCTGAAACGATTCCAGATTTATTTCTATTTAGAATTAAAATTCAATTTATAAATATGGTCATCAAGAGATTCGCTGCGAAAGCACAATTTCAAGAATTGATATTTATTGAAATCGATGCTCTGAGGGTCAAAAATGTATCAGACCTTCTTGAAGTAAAAATATTCTTTTTTAATTCAGTAACCTTTTGGACTCAACATCTACACATACCGGACGGCGTTACTACCTTGGAAAATTCATACTGAGATCAGCAGCAGTCATATTGTTGCGGGGATGAGATTGATGAGCATATTGTTTGTATTCAAGGATTCGTATATTGCATATGTTTATTGTTAGGAATAGCACTGGAGGTGTGGATTCCAACGACATAGTAAGATTGTTCTCACAGAGTTTTGGACATTACAATGAGCTCTCTATGACAAGACAAAGCAAAAAAACGAGTTATTTAGGCAACGTATGCTATTGTTCGACAGAAGACAATGCATTATTACCACGCCTTCTCAGTCATATCATTAGTTAACTGCAAGGTATCAAATTTTCTTAACGTTATCAATGATGAAGAATTGTTATACTCTGTGCACATGGAAAATAGTTTTTTCATACCAACGTACAAAATATCGTTTTGACTTCCTTCCGAAGACTTGTCAGCACCGAGTAAAAGATAAGTCCTGATCGGTTCGAAACAGCGCTCACTAAACACAAGACAGCACGATCACGCAAACTGTACATTCAATGAACAAAAGTCTGGAGTCATTATTTAGCTATTTTATCCAGAAACTTTACATTTTAAATTTCCGCAACTTACGATTTCCTTTTTTAGTAAAATAGTTAAAATACCACACACTGAATACTTGAAACTTGGCAAGTTCATTACAGAAACAAACGAAAACTACACACGTTTTGTATCAATCTATCAATGTAAAAAATCGCTTGTGAAAGAAATAAAATTGTATTACCGTGAAGATTTATAGTCATTCGAATTCTCGTCTGATATGTGACACATAATCCAATGTATTTGTCTAATAGGTCAACCGAATATTGGATAGCTAATGTGTAAATAAATGAGAAAATAATATTTTGGGATATATTTCATATGCAAATTAAAGAAATTCGTCGAGAAATTGGTTTGCTTTAGACACATCGCAGGGGATATTTTATCCCCATTTTTTTTTTGGAATTAATACATTTGTTCTAAATACTTAGGAACATCTGAAAAAGAAATGTCAAATTATTTGATAAATTGTGATAAATAGATAAATTAAATAATACAACATAAATAGGTTACTCTCAGCTGAGTCAGTGTTCTTAAATTTATGTTAAATTATGATTTTCTCGTGTTCTTTCCTAACGCGTCTTCCCTAAGTTCTTTTAGTAGTAAATTAACTAGATTTCCAATTTCAGTCTCGTTTAATCACAAAAAAATATTATGTGAAGACAATTGCACTTCAAGTCGTCTCAATATCATTTGTTAAATTGTTAACACGTTCGTGTCCTGTGTAACTTGGGAAAATGTATCTTTGTCATGCATCGTTTGAGTTGGAAATCAGTGGGAAATACGAGTTGATTCCCACTAACGCACTTGAGTATATCATTTTCTGGAACGGTAATGGAGAGCGGCGCAGTTTTGTTCAATTACAGAATGCTTCGGAGCAGGTGCTCAATCACGACTTCCAAGAAATGTCCTTATAAAGGTCTGCGGCTGCATCTTGCAGTTCACCTGCCCCTTTCACACCGTGGCGCGCGCGGACAATTCTCTCACGTACTCCCCTGTGGACGGCGCGGCGTCCACCGCAGTGAAGGTACATCAGCCTTGTGAGGGATTCAACGTCAATTGACGCATGACGTATTGCGGTATAACTCGCATATTAAGGTAGTACGAGCGACCTAATGACTGTCTTTAATGTCGAATATACGTAACCTATGCTAAAGTAGTAAGTCAAGCACTTTACAATTTAAGAAATTTCAATGTTATCGATCTAAAAAATCATCTGTATAACGGTAATTCATGTATTATGATATATTAAAACAGCGAAGAAATAATTACACCATTTTAATTGAAACAACGCATTTGAAGAATGATCTTCAGAATGACTGGATATCTGTAGTTCAGCGTGTTTTCGTTGAATAGTTTTCTTTATTGTCCGGAAAGGTCTAGCAAATTTTGTTTCATATTGGTTCCAATAGAAATTACATGGAAAGTTATTTAAAAACTGTCCTTTCAGAGACTTTATCCATACGAGCATGTAAAAATTCAGGGTGGTTTTATTAAAATTTTAGCCCCACGACCAAATGTTTTAGATGAGTTGATAGATTATAGATTATTCTTTCATTAAAAAAGAAGTTCAAGACATTCTAAACTCTCATACTACCTTCATGTTTCAAAATACTTATTCATCAATTGTGTGAGTGACCTTGTCTAACATTGAAATTCAAATGTCATGAGGATGTAGACTTTCTATAAACGACTTGTTGGGTTTCACCAGTGACACATAACTGACAACTTCTCCGTACTTACTTGATAGGCTAATTTTATTTTATTTATACTTGGGTAGTTTCTGTGAAAGACTGTTTAAACGCTTTAACTTTGTCTCCAAAAAATGTAAATAATTGATTTTTTTTTGCATTTAGTAATTTTATATTAATGAAATACTGTGCATATCATTTGAATAATTTTAAGTGGCTGTGTACTTATCTGCATAAATTTACTTGATTGGAGTATGTAATCAGTTTTTAAATTTATGGTTTGTTAACGCCTGTATAAATACTTTATCATGAGATCAATTCGGTAAAAATTTAAGAAAATTCTAAATGATCCATCTAGGTGCATATTGTTTGTGTTAAAATTGTATCTAACCATTATCTTAAGTTTTCATGTCAACCAATAGCTTATGCAACGTGTTATGTTTAACCATACATATTGATGACGTAAGTTAATTATCTACCTCGTTTAAATAATTTTGACAGATTTTTATTAAAAAATAGTTCACAACTACATGATACATAACATTAAACATTGTAAATGAAAACTAGTATTGTCTAAATCAAAAAGGGCATTCATATGTTTTTATGGTAATTTTTAAGGGAAATATATGATTGATAGAGTCAACATGAACGACATTGTGTTATAAGAGATTGAGTGTTATAAATCGAAGAAAGCTATTTCAGACTCGTAATACACATATATTAGTTCTTCAGAAATTTAATGAGCCATCGTCCAGTGAGTCAAACTTAATATTCTTATCGTATTGCGAATTCCATCGTTGAATTTCGAAAGCAAAGTGACAGCAGGATATTGACCTTCTACATTGGTCGCGACCAGTTTCACTCATTGGCCCATCGAAAACAGGACTGGGACCGATCATAAGGCAGACGCGAGATAAATGCAAAGTCCACATCCGAAGGAACGGACCAATCAGCTCGCACTTTCTGACCGTTTCCGATCCGGACTTGTAAAACATCCTTACCACTTTCTCCTCACCCTTCCTCCTCTCCAATAGTAACGGCGATATTCTTCCAAATTAGCGGCGATATCTCTGGGGAATTTCAATGTATGCTCGCTGTCGTCCGAAAAGGTAATTATGAATAATAAGAGAAGATTCGGAGCGCAGGGGCATCACGTATTCAGGGGAAGACGAGTGGTCGAAAGGGGCCAACTGATCCGGTCACCGGTGGCTCGGAGACTGAAAGTGTCCGAGGCTTTCTCTTCTTTTTCCGGGGCTCCTCGAGCGATTCCGATGAATATTTTTTATGATTTCTTCCTGGAAACGGTAATGTAGGCAATTAAACACATAAAGAGGCTATAGAGCCAACTACCGATTTATAACTATATCTTTTATAGAATGCATGGGAGAAAGGTTACGTTTTTTCTTTTTCTTTCTTTCTTTCCTTCCTTCCTTCCTTCTTTCTTTCTTTCCTTCTTTCTTTCTTTATTTCTCTCTTTCTTTCTTTCCTTCCTTCTTTCTTTCTTTCTTTCTTTCTTTCTTCCTTTCTTTCTTTCAGACATTAACCTCTATTGAGATTTCTAATTCAAAAGTACCTAGTTAAAATTTGCAGATAGAGACGATCCAATCTTTATAATATAACCTGTAGCACATTTCGGCGCTGTGGAAGAAGCAATGAATATACTTTTTTATAATTTTTTCTCAAAATAGTGTCACTTTATCTAGTTCTAATCTCTCTGAACAAAGAAACCATTTTTGTTCATTCGAACGCATTTTCAAAATAAGTCATTATTTACTTGAATACAGAGTGCATCGAATTCGAGTTATCTATTGTTTACAATATGGTCGTCTTCTATTGTGCGGTTTGTTGGATTTGTAAGTTATGTGAACTTAGTCTAATATATTAATACGATTTTACTCATATTAAAACATGAGTGCGAACAGTCGAAGATCAACTTGCCCCTAGTTGCCCCTTCCAACAAAGAGATAGGAGTAGTAATAATAAAAGGATTTTTTTTTACTTCGAGAAAGAAATCAGTATGTCTATTGAAAGCAACAAGACTAAGTAATAAAATCTGGGTAAAAAGAAGACACTTCGTAGGACAAACATTTGACTTACTTTCCTTATGTATATTTCTACTCCCACGTTGGGAAACGAGCATAGTGACATTACACTATTTCTTGCATACCAGTGAGATTCCGAGCCTCTTGTCTAATAGAAAATGACAACTAAAAACAATTTCAATAGAAAAATAATCGAAAAGTGGAGGGACCTGCACATCCTAGTATTTCACCTAATGGGTCCCTTCCAAAATCAAATTCTGGATCCATCCCGAATGAGAAATGGAAAACGTAACAGCTTCACAGTTATAATGACTGGAAAGTGAGACGTTCTAAAATAAAGTCTTTCAATCTTTGTTTCTCTGTTAATTTACTCGTCAATTGAGGAAATGTGATGAAATCAACAAGTGGCCCCATATCAATATTTCCGATAACCGATGAAAAAATGTGGTGTAATGACATTGAATACCAAATCCCATTTGGCGTTTAAGATAATTTGAAGTTAATGCGGCTACAAAGTACATCTATTTAATATACGCTTGTTCTGAATTCAGTTTATGGTAAAGGTAAAGTCCCGTCAAATACATAATATTTAATGGCTAGGAAACTAACGGGAAATTTTAAAAAAGTGTCAAAGACCTTACTCGGCAACCATTCATTAATTCTTTATTCTTTTTTGCAGTTAGGGATGGAGCTTTATTAAAAAAAACTGAAAAATGTCTTGGAAGCGTTTTTATTACCGTATTATATGAGCGGAGATGTGTATAATTAAAGAGAAACTTTGAGTATGTATTTCACTTTCTACCTTCCCTATTCATTTAAATAGCATAATACGAACACAATCACTTTATGGTATTTCTTGATGAGCAGCGTGACGAGAACATCAGATTCAGTTTTGAGATAATTTCAAGTCGAGACAGAAGAACATCACTCTTCTTTCTTCCTAAGTAACGTGTGACTGAGGACACCGCTTCCTCTTCTTCGAGTTTTGCTGGTCCCACGAATTTTTCTCTTTAATCAACACTCCTCAGGCTCAACGAACCACGGAACTCTCGTGTGAAATCAAGACGACGTGTCTAAATTGTCCTTAATTGAAACAGAACTTGTAACCCCAGACAAGTAAAGAAACGTTCATGAAATAACTTATTTAAGGATGCATAACTGACGTTTGATGTGGCATTAAAAGTTAAGTTCAGTACACTAGGCGAAAAAACACTAGTTTTTTATGCAAAAAAATTATACGATCTTTTTTCTTAGTTTCTTCTTAACTATTGAGTAGGCATTCAAAATTTAAAGAAAATTCAAGTATTTTTGTATAGTTATAAACAATTTTCATTCTTGAAGAACTTTAAATGCAATCGACCCTCTCATTATGACAGAATATCTGCGTACCCACGAACTGGTTTTGGGAATGAATTTTTATTCGGTTTTAGAAGACCCAAAAATCGATGTCATCTGGAATTTCCCTATTAAAATGTTTGATAGTTTCGTTGACGCTTAAAAAATTAAAATGTAACAAAAATTATCAATGATTCATTTACATCGATGGTAAGATAGTCTTACAACCCTTTTTTTATATTTTAATGCATAACACTACGTATTACGTATTGTGTATCGTGTATTCATGAATATCATTAAGTATTAATGAGGGAACATTCTTTCAGGGGTTTTTTCTTGTGACGCATCATTAATATATTGCTGTATCATGTTTTGACATGCATCATGTATTCGCGGCATTGTTTCCATTGAATCTGATAAAACTCTCTTCCTATTAACCACTTGGTGAAAGTAAAAATAAAACAAACGAATCCGAGACGAAGGATAGTTAAGAGTGAACGGCAGACAATTGAAAGGCTGGAGATTGACGGGTCAGAGTAAAGAGCGAGAGGACCCGACGACGCTGGATGAGGGAGGAGTAGGGGTGGAAGGAAAGTGGGCAATGAGGCTGAGCCCTCTCTCTGGCATTGATTCTGGATCCCTGGGAAACGACTTGCTTCGTCTTCGAGGGCAGCTTCTTGGAATTGGCGGGAACAGTTCAAGTATATCGCATAAACATGGTTTTTTTTCGTAACGACTTTTGATAACCATCATCATTGCAAACGACCTTCCCAAAGCAATGTGTTAGAAAAGAATGTTGTTAGTTTTCGCAGTCTAACAACGTACGCCTTCCCAGTATTTCTTGTTCTGGAGAAAAGAAGATAATTAAATGGGACAATACAATCTCTAAAAGTACAAAGACGAAAAATGATTATACGCATACTCTGATATGGTGAATTACGTTATAGTTTATATTAAATTCATATCGTAAAATTTTTTATATTTATTCTTATAAATATCACAATTTGCGGCGCGTCGGCGTGACCGAATGTTTCCGAGTTTCCTATTGAACGGTAGCCGGGACTATGTTGGATCCTGTGACCTCAGTCTACACTTCAACAAATGTCTATTAGTGTCTATTTCACATGTCTATTAGTTCACGATATTTTGAAAAAACAATCTAAATAATTTTTTGTGAAAAGATTGTTGATATAGAAATAATTGTGTCATTTACTTTAATGTAATTCTATGTTAATTTATGTGGTCAAAAATTGCCATCAATTAGCAAATTTCTTCTTAAATTGTAATAACTTTTTTATCCCTAAACATGGTACCTCATCGTTAAAAATATATTTGGCCAAATTCGATGGATATCTATTTTTAGTCTTTTATATATTTTTAATTTATACTGACGATCGTATTCATTCAGATATAAGACTGACATAGTGGGAATATTTATCCTCGATATACCTCATATCACTAACATCTTTTGAGAAGCAATCCAAATAGTTCCTCTGCGAATACAAAATTCACTATTTATCACTCAATACGAATCGAATAGCTCATTCTTGAAATTGGAAGCAATAGCGGTTGATTGTCATTTCATTCCACGTTATTATTATGTTAATGTATCGTTTGTTCTTTCACGAGCAAAGGCCAAAAACATTCGCCGTTCTTGCTTAAGAGATTCGTCTGCCGTGAGAGATCTCGGAAGCCATCTGGCCCTCTAGATGATTTCATCTGCAGAAGAGCGCTATGTAATTCCGTTCATTAAAATAGTTCGTTAGTGCAGTGAAGGAGACGAAAAAACCGCCGTTAAGTGACCTTGCAACAACTATGGATTAGTACGAGCTAATGGTCTCAACAAAGAGCTATATTTAAAATGCTTACTACCGTAGGGAGAATAAAAAATGATTTTAAGTTCTAAAGAGTTAAGTGATATACGCGTATTCAGATACAGTAATGAGATGATTAAAAGTCACGTCGAGGTTACTGAAGTATTGCTGCATTGTTTGTGGATAGAATTGAAAAGAAATTAGAAAAATAACCTTCGTAATATGATTTCTAATTCTCTCTAAGTAAGCGTTATTAACTTCATAATCTAAATACATTTAGTCTTTGACACCTGCATTTCCGTTCAAATATAACTTATTTAAGTTTGAACGATGATTTATGATGGTGTCAAAATTTTCATGCAAGAATGTTCATACATATTCTGGGTCGTATTTAATTTTTGTTATGAGTAAAATTCTGAACTAGTGGACTGTTATGAACTTTTTTATAAAAAATATCGGTTCACCACGAACACAACAATAAGAATAACGACAATATTCACCATCCTAGCGTTTCAACCACTCTCTTATCCATAATCTATACGAGTAAAAGTAATTTCTACGGAACGTGTGTGGTATGAATATCAGAAAAAAGTAATTAATGAAATTATCTGAAATTTCAAAGGACACTTCTTAAGAGTCATTACAATTGACATATAAAATATAATTAATATTGATGAATTACAAGAGCTGAAAAACAATTAAAAGCTACTCAGTAGATATGACTCTTCTCTGGCATGACTGTTGACAATGAAGTTTTTAATGTGTCCATCTGAGTTCAGTTGCATTACCTGAGGCGTACAATCCACTGAACGTATAATCTAAGTATCCGAATCGTAGACGCAATATTAACCACGGAGGCCATTGTTCAAGCACGTAGCCTAAAAATGAAATGAATACCAAAGAGTTCAGAGGTTTTAACCATGCGCTTTGTTTATTAAGCTTCTGTGTAATGTGTATTTTCCTTCTGTCTAGATTTTAAAATCGTAATTACGTACATATTTTTCATACATTATTTAAAAAACTGTGTAATTTATATATATATATATNATAACGGAAAATTTTATTAACACGAAGTAGAGAAATATAGATACTAACATATGATTTTAGATTAATATAAAAGAATTCTGGGCAACGCCGGGAAAATGGGTATGAAGGAACATGTCCTTCAGGAATCGATCTGCACAATATCTCTTTCGAAAGAAATGAAAGATATCAATAAAAGGATGTCTTCAAACCCACAATTATTAGCTTTTTTCTGCGTGTTTTCTTCTATAATGTTAAATAATTCATTAATAAAAGAAGTTACTACATGTTTAAGAGACTGAAAGATTAATATTCCAATCAATAATTAGAGTAATAATGTATTATTACTAATAATTTATTACTTATATACAAATTAATTTAATCCTTACTACTTATTTATTGCTTTTAACATTCATTGAATACTCAAAATAAATAAATAATTTAAGACTTACGACCTTATGATGGACGAATACCATTTATTTAGTGCTTTGAAGAAAAAAACACTAAATCACGAAACAAATGATATTCGTTCATCATAAGGTCGTGTCTTAAATAATTTATTACTAATTATTGTTTGTTCTCTTCATAGTATAAATATTTTCTCTTAATCCAATTTTAACAAGTTCGTTTATCTCTGTACCCCTGATTCACTCCTGGTTTTCTTCCACTTTTCCTTTCGGCACTATGAACGCAATGGGAATCCTCATGCGATCGTTCGCAGTATTGGACGATGTTTATTTTTTTATAGTTATAACACTTATACATGTTTCAAAATAACATGAAATTTTCTGTGTATTCCAATTTTTGATTCAGTCACAACTCAACCCTTTCTCAAACAAACATATTGTCTGAAGTAGTAGTATAAAGACGCAAGTAGCGTCTGTGATGTGTAAGTTCGTATAGTGTTTTTACTCTAATTTCAATATTGCACATTGCAAATGAACCTCTTTACAATATTTGTGATTGATTGTGTGACATGGGAACCCAGTGCAAGGAGATTGTTATTATGTGGTACTTTTATCTATGGTAGTTGGAGAGAATGTGTGAGTTTGTATAAACTCTATTAAGCCCTGATAAAGGTAACGTTCCTTACCGAAACGATGGCAAAATAATATAACTGAATGGCCAAGAAATAACCTTTATTTTCTTCTTCTTCTTCGTGCGTTAGTAGTAAGAGCATTTGGAGTGTCTGTGGCCCGTATCTAACAACGTCCTCCTTTCGTTGCAGGCGATGTGCAGCTGGAGGGCTCTCGTGTTCGACGCGAAATCCCAGGTGAGTGGCTGCCGCGCGCTGCGCATCGCTCTTGGGCTGCTGTCCTCCGCTCACTGCTTCTGCGCGCGCAGACACGCTGCGCGGCGACAAGCAAAAGCATCGGAGCGCATTCATCCTTTCATCTCACTCTTTGAACTCTCTTTAATGTATTTGTCCTCGATAAACACAAATTAGGGCCTACCGTTCCAATTTTTTTCAATTAATAATTAAATTAATTTAAAAATTGATTTTTTTTCAATAATTTGATTATTTCTAAATAATGCGTTGCACAAAATTAGCACATTAAATAATTTCACTCAGGATTAAAAAGCCATAATTGCTTAAAATTTAGTTTGAAGTATACAAAACAATAAGTAAAATGTGAATTAATTTTTAGTAGGTAAAATAAAAATTTCATGGAAAGAGAGATAGTAAATATTAACTATTAAAATAATTTACTCTTATTTAAAGAAATGTTCTATTCATATTTACCTTATGCTTATACTGTTTAGAAAAAGAAAGCCATTCACTCTTGCTATTCTAGTGTTATTCTATCATTTCTCTCTCAGAAACTTATAATGTATCTTCACTGATTATTAAAAATAAAGTAATAGGTATTATTAGATTCAACAAAAGTTAGGGAGTTTCCAATATTTTAAAAGTATTTTTGCGTTTTGATCTTGAAGAAATGAAAACTCCTATTTACAACATGCCAACGTTTCGGCTTCCTTTATTTTGTCCTTCATCAGGGCTCGTTTATTTCTTGCTTGTCTTCTTCATAAGCCGCTGGCAAGATAAGGAAGCAAAAAAAAAACTTTACTAATAAGTTTCTATGTTAAGGAATTACTATTATTAATTTTAAGGAATTACTCTTATTTAAATGTTAAAAATCCTTTTTTTTTTGTCATTCACAAACAAGCGTCAGTTCACAAAACATGAGTTTAAAAAGAGTGTTAGTACCATCTCTCCTCTCGTCCATGTCCGCTGCTAGCACTCCGGTGGTCGTTGCATTCATCGCCCGTAGCTGTGCTTCTGCGCGTGCGCCCTTGTCTGTCTGTCCTTTCGGCCGCGCGTCTTCCTTCCCTGTCCCCGGCAGCGCCCGCGCTCGCGGCGCCCTTCGCGTCTGTTTGCGCCACCACCGCTGTCCCCTCACTCACAGCAACGCTCCACAGTCACTCTCCTTCTCTTCCGAAAACTTCGCCAACGCTTCACCACGTCGCCGATGAGATGTGTTTCGTAAAGAGTTCTGGAAGTGTGAACCATCGCATTGAGTTCTCTGTCTCTAATGGAGCACCTTTCCACTAATATTAACTCTGGGAACATCGATGTTGACGGGTGCACCTCTCGAGCGATTTACGAAACAGTAACTTCTTTTTTCGGAAGGGTTGGGAGTTGCCTCACGAGTGTTTTTTTGAGTGTGGGTACCTTGTCTCTCCTCGCACGCACAATATTATGCAATTCCCCCCCTCTCAAAGAGCACAAAATCGTGGATAATGGAGAGCCACAAAATATATTAAACACGAATATTAGCACATTGAAAAGCACTGATTCACTCACCAACAAAATTTGTAAATTCTCAATTTTGATAAATGGTGTATATTCAAAGCACGAGATCGATAGTTTCGTTTCACTTGCACTGAACACCGCGAAACTAAGAATTTCTCTTTAGCTTTGAGTTATGCTATGAGTGTCATTCTAGCTGTGCGTGCGAGGCGAGATGTGGTGTAAAACGGTGTGGGCGGGACGGGGCGGGTACGGGGCGGGGTTTGACGAGATGTGAGATGCGCAGACGTGACGACGGTGTTGCTGGTGGCCGGCGGCGCTGGCCCACAGGTGGAAGGTCTGCTCTCATCGACGGCGCGAACCTTCGTGAATGCGGGAACCACAACAGAGTTCGCCACACAGGTAAGATATGCTTACTGAATCTCACCAATTCTTTTCTGTGTAATGCGTCTAATTTTAACTGCAATAAATGTCGTTTTCATGATCAATCACGTATTTTGTTAACTCCCTTCTCTTACGGCCGCTTTTCATAATCAATGTTCCTATAGTAAAAATAAGAAATATATCGATTATTTACAGAAATAATTGCAAATACTAAAACTCACCCAATGTTATTGTTCATTTATCACAAAAGTGTTTCGGTTTCAATTTAAAAACAATCAACATAAAAACGATGATTTATTTCAAATATGGAACTATCATTTCGTTTTCAAGTATTACGGCAGAACTGGTCATAAAGCGATATAGTTTATCTTCTTTTAAAATTACAGCCTTGAAATACAGAAAATTATTGGATAATTTTTTATAAAGAACATCTATGGATGGGTTTTCTTCAAACAAACAAACAAGTTTTTCCTATGTTTCTTTCTTTGCAGTTCGAAGACAGATCATTCATGTTTACATTTACTTTCGTATGTTCAAAGAGCGTATTTCAAAGAAGTATAACAAGGTAGTCTAAATTTATATTAAGAGCAACATACATATACCATACGATAAAAGAATAAAATTGTGTTGATTCTCCGTATCCTTCTTTAAGTCACAATTGAATCAGTTTTTCGAAACGAAATATAAAAATGTTTGTTATCTCTATTGTAATCCGTGATAAAAGAGAATGTTAATTTGATATCAAATCATTGTATGTAGGTAGTAGGCACGCGCCTCGACAATGGCCGTGTGTACGCGCAACTCCTACGGACGGGGTCGCGTGTCTTCTACGGCGGCGCCGGAGGTGGATCTGCACCCCTCCCGCCTCCGAGTCGCGCTCGTGCCACCCCCGCGTTGCCACTTTTCCTCGCCGACATCGTGGCGCAGCCATCTCTCGTGTTCCCGGCGTCGGCACCTCCGTCGCCGCTGACGCCGCCGTTGTCGCCTTCACGCACCGGCGCGGACGCCGCAGCCGTTTACGCGACACCGGCACACGTGGCGGTACAAGCAGCCTTCGACGCGGCAGCGGGAGATCACAACGCTCTAGCGGCTCCACGACCGCGCCCCGTGCTCCCACAAGCGCCTTCACCAAATGACGCTGCTCCTGGCGACGATCTGCAACGCGTGTTGCGCGAACGGAAGTTGGACGCCTTGCGAGGATCTTCGCGTGTGGTGCCTCCGGACGCGGCACTGCCAACCTTCACAGTACGACATGAGTTCTCGCCATCGGCTGCCTCAGCAGCACCGCCACTGGACGACGATCTCGACGCGCCGAATATCTTTGGAGACTCGCTCGGTTACCGTGGAGACCCGTCAGCGCGACGCGGTGGCAAGGCCTTGTTACCACGACCGCCACCACGCAAGTTGCAAACGCTCACCTATTCAGGTTTTGCTGATTTCACGACGACAGTGGGTGATACGGTGATAGTGTTCGCACCCAGCACGCCGGCGGTGCCGCGTCCCGCCACGTCGGCGCTGGGTCCAGCCACATTGGAAAGCACAAGAGTTGTCAGTACTGTGAAGACGTTTGTATCCATTACACCTGGTATGGTGACCAGAACCGTTACTGGACACAGTCTTAGTTTGCAAACGGCGTTGCCTACGATGTTGGTACGGCCTGAAGAAGAGGTACTGACTTCCGCACGACCTAGGGACAGATTAAAGCAACTGGATAGCGTGTCACCAGCCGATGAACAAGCCGCTTTCCTGTCACGTGAGCAGGCAGCTTTTGGTGCACCGTCTTCTCCTCCCGCAACCGTGCCCGCCACAGTACCCTCTGCGCCAGCAGTCACTGAGACCTACACAGAACCAATCACTGACGGTCCCGCCACCGAACATCCGACTGACGAACCATCCGCTCCACAAATGGCGTTTGACCTCGATACTACCACTGACGCTCCGACGGAAACGCCAACACCTCCTGCGCCTACCACTGAGCCACCTACCACACCACCTCCAGACACTCCCGCACCTGCAGTAGAACCTTCACCTCCAGAACCGGAACATTTCAGCACTGCTAGGACTCAGCTATTCCCTACAGGAGGTGCTGAGTACCCCTTAGGACTCATCAGTGCTGTTGGAGGAACGGAGATTCACTTGGGAACTACCACACTTTTCACTTCACTTGTGTACGGTACGCAACTTGGACCTGATTATGCTCAGGTCACGCATTCTACTTCCAGCGTCTTTTATTTTGCGAGTGGCCAAAAGGTAGATGTGCCTCTGGATCATGCCATTCAACCCTCGACCACAATCTTCAAGATTCCGACGACGGAGCCACCGACACAACCACCAACTGAACCACCGACACAACCACCCACCGAACCATCAACGCAACCACCTACACAACCACCAACGCAACCACCGACTCAACCACCAACACAACCGCCGACGGAGCCTCCCACCGAACCGCCGACAGAGCCCATTAAGATAGTCACGGAACAGAGTACAGAAGCTGTAACAGAAGCTACCAACCCACCAACGGAACCACCCACCGATGCGCCTCAACCTACCCCAACGTCCCCGACGCAAGAGGACGATGAAGAAGAAGAAGAAGAAGAACTCTCCAACGAGGTGGAATCATCCATGGCAAAGAACGGACCATCGTTAATCACTCGCCTCGTCCCCACAACACAACGTCACACGCTTACTTACGTCACGACGTTCTTCCTGACGGAAGGTGAACGCACCAGTACATCGGTGTCCACGCGTCTTGCGCTCAGCGAAGTGGAAGGCACGGCGACGCATGTGGTGGCAGCACCGGTGGCGGTGGGGGAAGGCGATGACGAGAGTCTCTTCGCGCCCACGCCGGCGCTGCCGAGTCAGCCCTCTGCTCCTCACGGCCATCGCGACGGCAGCGGAGACACCATCGAGGAGGTGAGTCACAATGATCGATATCTAGTTAACAATATTTACGACTTCTACCATATTAACACGGTAATTTTTAAAACGACCTTGTAAGTAAACTATAGTTTCAACACATACACATGATAAAGACAGAAAACATCTGTCGAAAAGTTGTGCTGATTAAAATTAGTCAACTTAAGAGGTCGTTTCAATTTTCTTTTCAATACTATCACCAAGAAATAGATATGTATTACGACACCATTTTTACTCCCAAATCATGACGATGAAGGAATAAAAAAAGCTTCTGTTGTAGGAAATATTTTTAAAATATTTAATATTATTAAAATTTTTAATATCGCAAAGAAAATTAAGGAGAATTTTGAGAATGTGTTTAGGATAAGCGAATTTTGAGAAACCATATTTTGTTGCTGGATTATTACTTCATGTCAGCCCAAGGAATGTACTATATATTTATGAACATATCTTCCTCAATACGATTACATATGAACATGTTATAAATTAAAATTAAAATTAGTAAGTTCAGATTGAATATGTGTACTGAAAACATTTGAATATTTCAAATATGAGTAATATGTCAAAAATTGAATAAGCAGAAAATTTCTCCAGTTGAATAGATTAATACATTTGAAAGAACTTTGTTCTCAACGTGAAATTATGTACCAGCATAGTGCGTATCGTGAATAATTTTTTTTTTTTCCTAAGTCATGAGTTTAAATATAAATTAGAAATATATAAGTAAATTGTTATTAGTGAATTTGCTAATACTCACGATTTCATATTCTTTTCGTGAAACGCGACTTGCTAAAACTTTACTAATTTACGTTCATTATATTTTGAAGTGTCTTTTTTCACCACAGAACGTTAATTCTAACAATGTAGAAATTTAAAATGTGTGGAATCGCGCCAACTAGTTTTTTCAGATAAAGTAGAAAATATCGAAATGTGAGACGCTCGATCATAAAATATGGTTTCTAAATACCCGTTACCACTTTTATGACCCAGCCTAAAATGGTATCAAATTACAGTTAATATATTTTACGACCGATGGTCTCATTTGTAGGAAAGATTAATTACACCTTTGATGTAGTAGTTATCGACAGCATGCATTACACGAAGAATAATTTGAAGCAAAAAAGAATACCATTAACTTCGGGGGGGTCTTAATACTCACCCCTATGGTTTATTACAGATGAAATTCTCAATTTTTTTTTTGCATTGTATCGGTTTCTTGAGGAAACGACGAGCATTTCAAGAAAAGATGATTGAAAAATTGGGGAACCTATTTGAGAATAAACGCAAAAATTATGATAATAAAATAAATATTCAATTTTGCATATCAATATTATTGTATTGTATTTCAATTTACATTCTTGGCAAATTGAGAGAAATGATGCTTATAATACTAATACAAATTTGAATTGTATTAAAAAACAATTATCAGGATTTAGGAGATTCGGAAGTAATGATAGATATGAAAGGAACTTGGGGCATACGAATGTCTATTTGATTTTATATTAAATTTTTATATTTGCCCATTAAATACGTATTATTGAGAAACTGAGCGATATTGAAACAATTGGTATCCAACCAAATAGTTGATTGTAACAGAAAATTTGACAATATTTTAAATTATCTATATTTGTTGTAAATAGCAAAGTATGTCTACGTAATAATTACTTTCATATAGGAAAATTCTCTGGGTTTTTTTGTGATAAAATAAAAAATTAAAGCAAGTTTTCAACTCTTGGAACTTCTATCTGCAATACTAACAATGCGTATTCACAACCACCGAAAAAAATATTCACGTCATACAGCATGGAAGTTAAATCGAAATTAAAGACTTCAAATTTAAACATTTGAAATCTCGGTAAGCTTATTTAGGTAATTATAACACACCCCAGGATGCATTACGTGCTAAATTGTGTTAACTTGAAGTTTTTGCGTCTTAGGTGATTTACAAGACATTGTACACCACCTACACTTTCTTGACGACGTTCTTCGAGGAATCGACGACGCGTATCGCGTCAAGTGAGCGAGTGGAGACCAACGTAGTGACGAGTACCGTGCGCCCCGAGTTCTTCCTGTCCGCTTCGGACCCCGCAGTGGCTGGATTGCTATCACCAGCGTCCAACGCGTCACCCGGTGGCGATGCCATACGAGCAGGCGTTGGCCGCCCCACAGAGCTCTACTTCTCTCCCTCGGCGACGTTGGATCCTTCGCAGCCCAGTGCTAGGGATCCGCGTCTTACCACCTACACTTACTACACCACGTTGTATGTGGATGGCGAGAGCACTGTCACCACCCGCACTGAGGTAAGTTATAGTCGCAAAGTTATGGATTATTTAATTTATAACTTCCGAGAATGAAACTACAATATTTAAAATTTAAACTACCAAATATTTTTATATAATTGTGTATTAAAATTTTGATTTTGAATAAATTAATTTTTTCACTCGTACTATTTTTTTATAAAGTATGTAGATATTGAAGTTTATTGTCAACAATCAAACAATAAAATTTTTAATTAATTTCTTTTCATGACTTGATAAAAAAATGCTCTGAAGAATTTCTGTTTTGAAACGATTACCTCATATCGTTGGATAGAAAAAAATAGTTATATTAAATTTTCTTTATCCTTTAGGTCCACACGAACTCACTGGCAATAGTGGAACCGACGAGCGTGGCTGATTCTGTCATCACTCCCAGCGCCACCCCTGAGGCACCCAGGGATAATGAGATTGACGGCCATGAGGATCGCTACGCCACCATCCGCCGTCCACCTGCCACACCCCCAACCCCTATTGCGGAAGACACGAATCCACCCGAGGTAAGGGCGCAAAAGCAATGAATTGGCTGATCACTCTACCAAAAGAATGATTGAATTTAGGTATGAGACTGTTTCGATAGGTTTAGTTTGTGATTATTTGACTTTAAATCTGAACAATTTAAAATGATTTAAATTCTCGAAGATAAAAACAGGAATTAGTAATTTTTTTTCTTTTTGGTACTCCAAGTGTTTGATAATAAGTTCGTATAATCTATGCACCTATTCCGTTATATTTGTTAAACTTTTTCTTCTGTGGTTCAATTTATTTTTTTATTTTTGCACACATTAAAGGACTTAAATAAACGAAAGTTACACAAAATTCTTGAAAAATAGAATGATTTGTCACTTACTGTAGATATAATAAGTTCCTCATGATCATTCTTCTTTCACAAGTCATCAAAAGCTGGAGAGTTTTGACAGACGTTTAGTGAACCCCAATACGAAAATTTGGAAACAACCTTTCGTTCCCCTTAAAGATGAAAAAGGGGGGCTATAGTAATAAGGGAGTGTTTTGGGAAGAGTGCGGTGTCGGAATCGGCGTGATATCTTCCTTCAGGGAGAGACGATGCCGACGCCGAGTGCCGTCGTGGCAGTGAGCGACGCTCCGGCAGCCGACGCCGCCCCCGCTGCCGCTCCGGACGCCCCGGTGACAGACACGCGCGAAGTGGTGGTGCGTCGCGAGACGTCATCGCCTGGTGATCGGCACATGGAACTGCTCGACGACCAGGTAAAGGTTCGAGACATCCATTCGAGACAAAGTTGAACGTGAGAGATATACTAATAATAGACAAAAGACATGTCTTGTTCCTGAAATCGGAATTTCAAAATGATATCAGGCGATCTGATTTTTTATTCTCTAGTTCACCATAAAAGTTTGTTTGTCATCAAAAATGAATTGTGGTTTTTGTAGGAAGTATCTAACTGAAGAAAATACAAATCTTCAAAACAATCCGTTTTGCAAAGGGAACGATAAATTTTCGAAGGTATTATTTCAACGGAATGTCGAAGAAATTGAATATAATTGAGCTTGTAATTGAACTGTAATATTAATTCATTTTTCGTCTCCCCTATGAAATGATATTTAAGTTATTTTATATAGTTTATTTTATGGATTCTGCAGGATCCTGGGTATACACTTTGATAATTACATGTACCTAATGGTACCATTTTTTCAAAACGGAAAGTGAACTTTTCTATAAAATCTGGAGAACATTTGTCGCGATTTTCCTCTCCGAGCTTAACTCTATATAAAATGCTATCCTAGCTAAGGAAAGTATATGAGATTGCTGTTATGACAACGTGCAAACAAAACTCGGGATGAAAGGTAATTACCCACCGAGTTTCCAGACGAATATTCAAGAACCCTTAAATAGTGTTCCCATTAGAGTTAGATGTTAGTTCCCAAGTAAGGAAATGTACTCAAATGCAGACGTGATGTTAGATGCATGGAGAAAGGTAAAACCTGACTTGAAGAAGGATTTGATACGTGACTTTTCTGGATAGAAACTGACCTAGTACACGATGAGAGGAAAAAAGAAAAGGTTAACTGCGTGACACACATGATACTTGGTCCGTCTTGAACCGGAAACTGACCTGAGCTACCGAAAAAAGGAAAGTCTGTCGTCATGTCATGAATGCGACTCGTGCCCCTTGCATGTGACGTGACTCCTTATGACTTTTCACCTCTTCTCCTTGTTTTATCTCCTACTGGTATCTTCTTTTTCTTCAACTCTTCCCGTGTACATAATAAGTGACCAATGAGGGGAGATGGGGCAGAATTTAGCAATTTTTAACCCATTACGCGGATAATGATTAGAGATTTGAAATGATATGACAATTATTATAAAGATGACATCACATTTACAAGCCCATGTCTAACGTGCTACTAGCTGAGTTCCCGTGAAGCGTGAAAGTATCTTTCTGAATCACCATTGATGTATGTACAGGAAAGAACAATTCTAAAACAAATTTCGAAAAACGTCTCAGGGAGGTGCTTATAGATCCACCTTATAGAACGTATAAGCCATATTTCTAAGCTCGACCCACCGCGACTGACACCAAAAAGATGCTTAAAATTAAATAAAGGAAAATCTATATCGAATTTCGAAAAATATGTTGCGAGTTTCATACAGACCAACTGGAGAACTCGTGTGCCAAATTCCTCAGTTTTCGGTAGTAGTCTCTACGCTAAGTGAATGTTTAAGGTAAATTACAAAATATCTAAATCGAATTTCAAAATAATTTCTTGGTGGTGCTCTTGGGCACGCCCAGGAGAACCCAATTTCCTTCATTGATCAGACAGGCGGGTAAAGACAGAACCTGAAGGAATCAAGGAACATTCATTTTTTTCAATCTATTTTTCACCGCGCGAATTCAACAGCTCTGTCTCTTACGAAGTCATTCCAGGGTTCTTCGTTCATGTTTCTCATTATTCTGGCTTCTTCTCTTTTAATATCATTCGTCTCAGAACCTCTTTGCCGATTTAAGACTTCAAACGTTACTCATCCCATGTCACAATATTAAGATGCGTATGTTTCAACTAATCGCATCCGTAATTGTTCTCATAATAGTTTCTATGTCAGCATATTTCAGTGCATACACTCACCAGATCTCTTTTATTATTATAGCTAAACACACCTATCCCGAATAGTTTCCCAAACAAATTCACGCTTTTTTTCTCCTCTAGGTTCGCGGACACATGGGATATGTTCAGCCCACTCGCGTGCATTCCAACATACATATCATTTTCTTCCTTTCCAATTCGGCGTTAGTAAAAAATTATTAATTGTCTTAAATGGAACACAATCTCTCTCCCTCTTTTTCTTCAGTTAGATTTTTCTTTCACCTCTGTGTCATGAGACATTAGGTGAAATTTTGCTTTAATTCAACCTGCCTCTGTTAGGGTAAATATTATTTCCAATCTAATACTTAATTTTCTCTTCATCATTGAGTACTTCATCCTTTTTCCGTCCTCATGTGGACGACACTTCCTTCGCGGTGTTCCAGTCCCCAGGAAGATGGGTGCCATTCTACTTCAGCAACTTTTCATTCGTTTTTTCATCACCCACTTTTCGGTGAATCATGCGATGCGAAGTTACTCGCCGACGTGTAGAGATCGACTACCGCCGGCCAGCGAACTAGGGAATGACGTCACGTGTATCCGATCACTGATTGGCCGGGATACGTCATCCGGCGGAGCCGCTCCCCACCGTGACAGCTTTATTTAATTCTGAAGGTACAAAGTAACGATGGAATTCACAAAGCATCTAAACAAAATGGGTCACGTGCAACATTGATGGCTTTCTGCACAATGTGCTACGTAACATAAAAAATGCTAGATTATCTGTCAATAAATGAACCCTTTCAATATCTCTTAACTTAGAGTAAGAGGGTGGCTCCTTCGCATTGACACGCATGGCGAACTAGCCATTGAGAGGAATGTCCGGTCTCCCAGAGCCAAGGCCGCCACGCCGCACGAGCACTCATTTTCCGGTCCTCGGCGCGTGAGAATGTCGATGGCAATCTGCAAGAGGGCTCCCCTCTCGGAACTGCGACTGCTCCGAGCGTGAGCTACGCTCTGCAACCAACGAATGCTCATTTTCTTCAGTCCGCGAAGCACATATGTGATGGAAGTTATGCTTTGCAGAAGTATGTTTCTTGAGAGGTACAGATGTCGAGATAGTCACGTAGATGTGAGTTTCTTTGTAAGACACGTCTTTTCACAAAAAAATTCAGCATGTTCTTGATATGTTATATTACCATTTGTCTACGATACCGATTCAGACGTGGTTTAGGAGAGATTCTACTACGGATATTTTGTCTACTGATGAACTTACTATAGAAGTAGTTCAGCATTAATATGATTCAAAAAGGTTTGTATCTATTCTTAATTTGCATCTGCTTTTAATCATTCACATGCACTCGTTGACATGTACTAATTATTCACAAGTAGTTCTCGAAGGTCAATCTGTTTTGAATCGTTAACTTCAATTTCTCAGAACATACGTATTTGAGTTGTGTGCGTCAAATTACCCACACAAAATGAGATACATTTCTTCAAATGTTTCGTTAATACAGTGGAAAATAGATCTGTGCCGTAAAATGTCTGAAAACGGAGATATCTAAGGATCGTTCGGGCTATTGACGCCATCCTTAGACATCCTCTTGTGTACTCAGCGCTCTCGTTTAGAGAAGTACCGTTACATGTCAGTTGCGACACGTGTTAGTAGCTGGAGTTCGCGTATATAGTTCACATTAGGAACGCGGAAAGGTGTTGTTATTCTGGTGAATTGTTATTCATTATAAATGTTTTATGTACGGAGTGTAAACAATAACGTTTGTTTTTTATAGATTTATCTTTTCATTTATTTTTTTACAATATGTTTGATCAATCAATAAAATAATTTAGTATGGCACAAATAAATGTTTGATTTCAATTAAGACGAACTGGTTTCTCGATTTCTTACTTTCTAAAATCATGTTAAAATTTTGGGTCAAAGATTGTATATGTAGGAATCAGTTGAATATTGTATTAATAGTCGTTCAAGTTTGGTTTCGATTAATTATTAAAATATAAATTAATGCAACCATTAACCTCCTTCCATTCTTATGAGGTCGTTCATGGAGGTAACAGACATGTAGTACTAACTACCCAAATAACTTATGTTCCGATCTGTACAATTCTCGGTGCCTTACTACTCAGTGGCGGATCTATGGGGGATATCATTGGATCTGAACTCTTAACAGATAAAATTGAAGTTGATAAATGGCATACTTTGTAAAAGTGTTACCAGATTAATAATTGTTATTAGTTATAATTGTTATTAATAATATAGATGTTAATGTTATTAATAACACATTAATAATACCATATTAACAACTTTAATAAATAATTGTTATTGTTATTAATAATATCAGATTATTAATTATTTATTTGATGCATTTTATTTAAAGGTAATATTTATAAAATTTGTTTTGTAAAACCGTAATGAAAGTGCTTCCCAGCTAGCTCCCCCCCCCCCTTGATTATGGTCGAGATCCGCCACTGGAGAAACCTATTGCAACACAAGTTCATCTAGTAAATATACATTGCAGCTGAAGTTGACGTCGGACGAACAAAACTCAGACGGAATTCATGTATGTCGTAATTGCTCAATTTTTGTATAAATGAATAGGTATGATTCATAGTTTGAACACAATTACGGTATTCTAATCATTTCTTCGGTTTTCTATTACATTAAACTCCATTACCTTCAATCCGAAGCTTTTAAATAAAAAATGTTCACCCTACAGTGGGTTATATTTGTTCGTTCAATAAAGAAATGGTGCTGACGATATTACAGTGTTCATGACAGAGGACCATGTGGAGTGTACTTTGAATTTTTGAATGAAGTAGAAGGTGATTTAATCAATATCCCCTCTCCTCTACAGCGATATGATAATTGCAATCGAAATGTCGGTAACGAGAACAACGATATTAAATTGAATTTTTGTTGGTTTGGTATTACAGATCACATTGGCTGGAAATTGTGCTCTTTATTCATAAAATTGACACAGACTACTTTCTTTAAACCAAAAGGTCATACTACATCGAGACAACGATGTAATAACCCATGAACTCAGATTTCGACATATCTCCGTGTGTATGGTCCTTTTCCTCGCTAGCTCCGTATTCGTTAGAAACGCATTGCAGGCATCTATATATAACGCCGTGGTAAAGATATATGTTATACGCCGACAATCTTGGCGAAGTGCTTCCCTCCGTACTGCCAAGAGGAAGAAAAGGGTTCGTGCTCTCGTTGAGCCGTACTGGGTGGGTTTTCAGCCAGGGGTTTCCCTCATCTACCCCATACCAATGTCGGCAATCCAACATCTCCCCTTCCCAATTTCTTCTCCGAAATCATGTGTTTACGTAAAAGAGTAGACCTAATAACCAGACCCTCACATTATAAAAATATGACATTAATACGCCCCTAAAATTTGCCATGTTAAATGGAGTCGGCCTAAGATAATGAATGCGGTAACTACTAAGCTACTGGCTGAATGATGCCCGAAATTACCAAGGGTTCTTTCAAGCGAGTCCCACTTCACACATTATGAACGAGCAATCCATTAGGACATCACGTAACCATTTATATTAAATTTTAAAAGTGTTATATATCCGCTTTAGATTAAAAGTCATTCCAATATTAATTTATCAACAATGGAATATTATAACTTGCATAAGACAATTTCATTGTTTCAACTAAAGCAGTGCATATGAAATACGGTATTTGGTATGACTATGGTAGAGTTGACAATTGATTGCCGGTTAAGGGCTTTCACATTCCTATTTTACAGTGCTTTTGAAACATTTTACATTATTTAATGTTATTGGCTCCTCAAACATTTAATTATAATTTGATAAATAATCATGAAATATATTAGAAAATTTCAAAACATCGTTTGTTATTCCCGTATACTTTTTAGCTGGAGAATTCAAGAATGTAAATTTTACACCAGAATTTAAAATCGAATATTATACAATACAATGATGTACACGAGCAAGAGTATTGTATTTGCCAATCTTTGAGTAAGAAATAAGTTCGTTCAATAAATGTTACACTCCAGACAACGTAGTTTTCGTGAACATTTCAATAATTATTTTGATTTGGTTCCCAAATAGCTTAATTAAGGGAAGAGTTAAGAACAAGTGTTCATTAATTGTGCAAATTTTGGTACAAGTATGGTCACAATTTGGTCAAGATTAATATTTGGACTACTTTTGGATTAAAGCGTAGTTGACAAATAGTCTTTATTAGCTGCAAGACAATTATGTTCACCTACGAATGCAGTTGGTCTCATCACGTTGTATCGATTCAAAATTAAGTTCTTTGCGTGCAGGTTGAAGGTTATGTAGAAATAGTTGTACTTCCAGTCAAGAACGCTGGGCTACAATACGATCACTTGATCTGATTCACAAAATAATGGAAAGTGTTTCTCTTTTTGTTTTAGTCGCATATCAGCGTGATGCATCAGATATCAAAAAAAAAGAAAGCATTTTCAAATTTTGATCTTAACATTTACCGAATTCCAATGATCATATTTATTCCTTTTTCAGGAATTACTAAGTTATTAATATCGGAGAACTCTGATTTCGGTTACTGAAATTTGAATGACAGAGCTAGCGAGGAAAAGGACCATACACACGGAGATATGTCGAAATCTGAGTTCATGGGTTACTTACCTCACTGTCTCGATGTAGTATGACCTTTTCTCTCGGGTACAATGGCATTGCCACATTCCTCGATCGGCAGGAGGCACAGGCCTCTCTAGGCCTCGCTGTGGGATCGTCCCAATTAGCAACAATTTTCCGCAAGACGGCTTCAACCCTTCCTCCCATTCGGGCCCTGACCCCACATGTTACTCCATCACCTTCCGGCCTTGGTGACACTCTCCCTGCTTTCTCCGCTTCCTGACCACGCGACTCCCACACCTTGTCGCGTCTCCTTCACGACAAGAGAAGACAATGTTGAGAGATGTCTCATGAGATTAATAACAGCTGGGACGTTGTATCGAAAGTATCAACATTGTCTTTCACTCCAACAGATGAACAGATGTACTGTTTATTTCCTTGAGACAAAAGTGAAGGCATGTAATTTACGGTAATCTACAGATTCTCTTTGGATAATCTATTGGATGTATCCGTGACCCACAATTACCTTTGATGAAGAAATCATCTCCGTGATGACATTATCATGAAACTGTTTCTGATCCCTGATTGAGTCGCTTTGGAATGAATGGAATGGAGCTGGCGAACTGAATTGTACAAACGATTTTATTTTCAGATATACACTTAATAATTCAAATAGTGTTAAGCAATCGTTCGAATTAAAGTAATTTTGTTTCTTTTCTACTCTTTCTTAAAGAACTGTGCAAGTTAAAAAAAAAATTATTACGAAATTTTTAACACTATTGTAAAAACACCTATCAAATATGTAATAAATATGTTTATGAAATTCCACGCTGTCCCTGATTATTGTATTACATACTATTCCAATTATTTGCTTTTTTATGTTTGAAAATTACAACAAAAATACCAAACTGTTTAATCCTACTATATAATTGCTGTGCTTTGAAATTACTTTTTCTTCGTGGTATTGTCGGTTCATTGCACATTGTAAACAGCCTTCAATTCAAAACTATTCGTTGTGTAGAGCTAAAATGTGAGTTATTCTTTTTACATTAATGGAATTTCTTCTAATTAACATTATAAGGACTATCAGAAAATTTCATCAATTTCGGATCTATTGTGTTGTTTTAAAAATCCAAAATACTTCCCCCAAATATAAAAAAAAGTTAATAAGTACCATTGTTCCACTTTTAGTATGGTATAACTATGTTTCCTCTACAAAAATAATAATAAATAATCATAAAATTAAAAAAAATAATCATGGCGTAAGCAAGTTGGAAGTTGATGATTAATATTCTTCTGGTATGTAGCTGCATCGGTAATGTTTGCCATACCAGTAAAAATAAAGAAGTATGAAGAAATTTTTTTAACGATTAATTTTCCACCCTTTTGAATACTTTAAAATCGTCACTGTTACTGTCATTGAGATACTGCTAAAGTAAATAACTAACACCAATTTCAGCTTTATAACGATTAGTTTCATCTCTATTTAAAACGTTCAACGCGCAAACAAACTACGATAATGTTTTTGAAATCTTTGGACGTATATAATTCAATCACTAGAAGTAAAAATAATTTGAAAACATCTGCTTTCAGGCGGCTCTACAAGAGAACCAAAAATTATAAAAATCTGAAATTGAAATTTTAATCGACCTTTTAATGTAGACTATTAATAAATATTATTACAACGTTTCAACAGCATGTTCCTGCCATCATTAGGCAAACGTTAGTGAATGGACATATCAACAAAGTTGTTTGTTTCATCTTAATTACAAACATAAAAACAAAATTAAATACATATACAAATAAAAACAATGACAAAGAAAAAATAAATAATTTGAAAACACAAACCTTCAAAGCAGAAAAATCATTGCAAACAACTATAAATTTTTGACAAGTTTTTGTGTCAGTTGGTAAATTTAATGTGTTATTCGTAAATTGAGTAGATGGAGCAAAATTAAACAAAACTGCAATATTCCAAAAGATGAAATAGTCATAGCTTTAAAAATAATTATTGAATCTACATATTTAATAAGAAATTATACCATCAAGTTGAGGGATCGCCAATGGGTAGTCCGATTAGATCGCTTTTGTCGGAATATGTTCTACGTGAATTTGAGAATTCATGCCTTAGTAAATTAAATTTCATTCCTTTGCTTTACTGTCGTTATGTCAACAACATTTTGTGCATAATACCAAAAGATGAAATTGAGTCTATGTTAAATGTTTTAATGAATATCATCCAAGACTAAAATTTACGTTGGAGAAAGAAACTGAAGGAAAAATAACATTTTTGGATGTCTCTATATTGCTGTCTAATAATAAATCGCTGTTTAGTTGGTATCATAAAACAACTTATTCGGGACTAGTACTTAATTATTTTTCGGACAAATCTTTTTTTGTATTTCCATAAAATAATATCACCAATTTTAAGAAGACCAAGAAAACATTTGACTGGTGAGTACAACAAGGAAAAAAAAAAATTATCTTGTAATTAAGAGGAAAGATAAAATCGATCACATTACTTCGCAAAATGACGTCTACAAACTTGTTTGCCAAAATTATCCTTTTTCCTATATCAGACAGACAAAATGTAAGTTACAAACGCGAATAAAAGAACATCAGGGTAACATAAACACGTTACAGCATAATGCTATTTCCTTACAACCGTTTAAATTTTGGTCATTCAATAGATTGGGAAAATGTTTCAATTTTAGATCGGGAGCCAAATTATTATAAACGTATAATGTCAGAAATGTTATAATTTACGAATAACATTAAATTTAGAAACTGACACAGAAAACTTGTCAAAAATGTATAGTTGTTTGCAATGATTTTTCCGCTTTAAAGGTTTGTGTTTTCGAATTATTTATTTTTTCTTTGTCATTGTTTTTATTTGTATATGTATTTAATTTTGTTTTCATGCTTGCAACTAAGATGAAACAAACAACTTTGTTGATATGTCCATTCACTAACGTTTGCCTAATGATGGCAACAACATGTTGTTGAAACGTTGTAATAATATTAATTAATAGACTACATTAAAAGGTCGATTAAAATTTCAATTTAATAATGATTGTAGACGTAAATAATATCAATAAAAATCTGAAATGTCAAGAACCAGACCATTGCTTGTTCTGATGTGGAATGACCCAAAAGCAACGTGATATAACCAACCAAGAAGCTCTTGTCTATTTAAAATAATAAGTAATCTGAAAATGAGATATTTCTTTGGTTGGAATACGTTTCTTCTCAGCAATTGCATTAAGGAACAGTTCTGATTTTTCTACATAAATGTAAGACGACACATATTAAACAATTGATGTAAATAGTGAAGAGCGATTTCTTTGCATGTGCTGTGATTCATAAATACCTCACCTAAGTACTAAATTTTTCATCAGTTCATTGTACTTGTCCCCATGCCAATGAATGACAATTTGAGATAGCATAAACAAAAGCAACTATAGGGTACTTGCATTTATTTGAACTTCTGACTCAAAGCTTGAATCAAAGTATTTCCTATAATACGAACACTAACTCCGGTCTGTTGCTGTCTTCAACTACGGAGAGTCGGTCCTCTGAGCTAATCGAGCATTTCGCTCCAATTTCACCGCGAACCCGTTCGAGATTCGCGTCCGTGGATAACGGTGAGCGCAGTGCTCTGCCATTCCATGCTGAAGTCTTCACTTCAGCTACAATCAGAACCAGTCGCGGCAGAACAGCTCGCAGCTGTGGAAAAAACACGCGTAATGACCGACGCAATGGTACTATGTCTGACCTGACAACATCCTTTGATTCAGAGATGGATTGGCAGTCTGCTGGGAATGCTATTGTCTTTTCTATATGTATTTTCATCTTTTATCTACCCCGAAACTGTAAGGAAGGAATCAGGACAATCCTTGCGTTCTTTTGTTGAGATAAGAAGATTAGTTGATCCACTTAAAACGTGACACTTTAGAGCGATAAATTAATCATTTGAAAGTATCGTTATCATTTTTAACTTCGTCTATAAACGTCGATATTCGATCTAAAGGTTATTCAGTGACCACTCATTCGAACTTCATTAAATCACTAGAATTGCGTATCACAAGTTCGTCCAAAAATACTCTCATTATACTAGTGGAAGCGTTCCAAACCTATTAAGAACTGGATTAGTCCGTGATATTGCTGACTTTCCTCGAAGTAAACAAACTCGGATAAGTGAAATAGTGAACTGACCGAGATCCTCATAATCTATTTGCATATTAATGCTCTGGCCTACAAAAGTATATTTACAAACGTAAGCGCAGAATTAATGAACCAAATGTTCTTTCTTACTTTCAAGAGTTGGTAGATAGTTGAATCGTGTTTTTTGGTTCTATGAAAATGATGCTCCCTTATCAAATAGTTTGAAACTAAATATATTTCCTCTATTTATTTTTATGAATATCATGTTCTTGGCATAACCATGTATTACACCTCGTAATTATTGTTCTCGCCGCATACCAAAAATATTTGAAATTACTTAAGAAAGTGATTCAATTGGTTATTAATATGACACGTTCTGTTTACAATAATGTAGATCCCAGTTCGTGCGTTAAAAATTTTCGGAGAACTTGATAAAACGATACGCAGATAATCCTCAATCTTACGAGCTAATTCCCTAACATGAAGTAATGTTATACGACAACTTTGCGGACTGAAAAAGGAAGTGTCAGATAATCTTCCATTGGGAGCAGACTTTGACCTTCGACAAAATAAACGAGAAAATACTTACATTATTGCAATCAAAAGGTTTTACAGAAGAAAAAAAAACAATTAGATTTACAGACTTCACGGTTTTTTATATTGAATTCTGATGAATCATTCTAGAAATGATAAAATAATATTTTCACAATTTTTCAACTCTTTTTTTGAATTATGATTAGAAAGATTTCCGTACCTTTATAAAATGAGGATATATAGTTCAAATAACAGAAGCAATTGCCTAGTTAAAAAGATAATATAATTAACATTAATTGCCTTGCTTGCTGAGAAGTCCCTAGCGACAGGTTGTCGGTCCTCAAGTAAATGATGCAAAACGCATCTAGGTGCATCCTGTCGACGATAACCCTCGGACGCCCTGAGCAAAGCAGGGATGGTGTTTAAAATATGAATTCTGAATTATAGTTCAATTAACCATGATTCAATCAATTCTATTTAGTCAAATATGACACCATGCGACAAAAAAACTAGATAATGTTTTTTTTACAAATGAAAACAATATTTGCGCAAAAGTGTAAAGAAAATTTAGTTTTATTGATCTTTTAACATTTATATTTACATATATTTATAATTTCAAATGAGTTTTGTTTCTTTTGGGACGAAAAAATTGAAATGTTCTGAAAAGTTTCAATAAATCTCGAAAATTAATAATAAAGTAAATATTTAACTCCAACGAAACACATAGGACGTTTCCTGGTTAAAAGAACATCACATTTCATCTAGATTTAGTTTTTTTTCAGAAATTTGTATTTTATACTTACTTCCTTTGCTGCACGATGTAATAACGAGACGCGACCTCTTGACCGACGCGCCTCAAGTATGATGATCCTCAGCGATTCCACTTAAATTCTCCGCGGAATAGACCACCCACCCGGAAAAAAATCAAACACGTCAGTCATGAATTATGTTACTTAAATTATTATAATGGTACAAAAAATTAACTGAAAATCTAGGAAAGTAATAAAAAACTACTCATTTATGACATAATTCTATGTTATTTCCTGCTTAACTTTCCGGTATAAATGGAAGCTTGGGAATTTCATCGTAATGTTAGAAGTAATTCGTTTCCAATACATGGAATAAGAAAAATACTCATCAATAAACTTGGAAATCTCACCACCATCTATCTCGAATTAGATATTTCACGTATGGTGAACAAGGAAAGTACCTTTTTTGAGCCGTCTTGAGTGAAAAGTTAATTTGATACTCGATTCATATTGTAGCGTCGTGCTTGTAATGTGGCGAGAATGGAATAATATTTTGATATTGTCCCTTATACCATTCAACCAAATAAGGAAAGTTTGATAGTGGTCTTTAATGTATTTTGTTATGCAATGTGATGGTTATTTACTATGATGTTATTTTATTGTCATGCACAGTCATTTTTCCTCAAAAAATTTGTTATCCATCTCATAGTAGGTGCATTCTGAGTTCATTAAAAGAAAACGGCTCGGAGGTACCTCTTTCTAACATCGGTTTTTTGACAGCGCTCCGAAATTAAATGCTCAGATTCCCAAAGGTGTATTTGGTGCGTATGAGTGTATCAAACGGTGCGGTATAAAATGTTCGATAGTGCCTGATATTTGATAAACTGGGGACAAATGTATTGAAGGTATAGATAACGAAAATTATTTCATTGCTTTTTAATTATAAGTATTTTATATTTTCGATTGTTTTATATTTTAAAACAAATTTTTGAAACAAAATTTAATTTTTCAGACTCATAAAACTTCCATTTAATAATTTAATTCAGATGAAAATTCTGAGAGGTATTGATACTTCCTTAAAAAATGTAATTTGTGAAACAAATTTACTGCAACGCATTGAGTAGGAGTAGTTAGTTCCTGATTTACCGTATGTTTCTTAGAAACCCTTGAAAAATCGCTAGGAAATACGAGTATCAGTTGCAACTTGTGTGGCATTTAAAGCTCATTTTTCAATTGTTTTTCCTACAGTTTCCTACTTATCACGCGAACGTACAGTTATATGTTTACATCGTATGACAACTGTGAAGTAAGAACAGCTCACACCGTCCCGAATTTTCTTCCTTGTTGGAGCTAAAAATCCCAATGGGAGAACCTTGGGAAACAAAAAAGACCGTGTAGCTATTACAATTTTATCTCACGAATATCGCGTACTAAGAAAACTAAACTCTCTTGAGACAAATGAAATTTATATTGCTTGAATACCATGATATAGTATAGGCAGTATTCTGGGAGGATAAAACAAACTTCACCATATGGGTGCACGAAGAACGTCGCGTGATTAAGCAGTAACAGTCACGGTCCACGGAATGTAAACAACTGATGCGAGATAAACGCGACACGACAATCTGAAGGTCTCAATGAAGTGCATTCTAATTTCTCAAGACATTCTAATATTATAATTGACTTCTCTGGTATTCATATAATGAATATCGTACCGTTGATAGGGATATCAATTCATTTTGAGATTTTTTTTTCAATGCTTTGGAATCTGTGTAAGTTTCAACCATACTGTTGGCTTTTTATTCGTGACTCAACATGGTTATGAGATTTCATCCTTGAAGAAAATTCAGCTAACATGAGTAAGAGAAATCAAAAACAAATTTTAAAGATAATAATGATATGGGATAACCTTTTATAAAGACTTTAATACTCGATTTTTTCTGTATCAATCAATGAATCTATAAAAATACACCTGTTATAGACCTTACATTTGAATAACCCTGATAAATCGCTATTACAATATAAATGTATCAAGTCCAATCCAGTAATTCATTCAGAAATACATTTACTACCGTTTTAAAACTTCACTATAGTTGCGGTTTATGCAAACATATCCTACGCCGTGGTCTACTAACTGCAATACCTATCTGTAGCTGAATCTCAGTTTGACATTTGCATCTAATATCAACATTATTCACTCATTTTTTTCATTTCTGGCTAGCTAATTGTAATAAAACTTTACACACCCATGCAAAATATTTTATTTTCGATAGTTAATGCCATGTTATTATATATTTTTTACAAAGTAAAACTATTGTGTTCAAAAATTCGTGAGATCTTAGGAATAATTTATTATTTCAAACACTGAAAAATAATGCAGCATCTACAGAAATGTATAATACAGGTGAAATGTGCACCATTTATACATATATTATGCCACTCATATTATGGAGTATATCCTACGGAATTTCTGTTGCCAGACATTAGTATAGCGATAAATAGTCAATACTGCGATTCCAAAGATATTTAACTTTAACACATTCCGTAATGAAGATGTGGTTATTGATTTGTTTTCATTTTCTTTCTCCCGACACACCGACAGTTCCTTTGTGGGCTACTCATGTGTCGCGGAACACCGTTTAATAATTACTGCTCCAGCATTTGGATGTGAAAGAATAACTTCCAATGATAACAATACTTCAATCATAAAAATTATGTACTCTACCGTCTCTCTTGACCGACGTCTTCGTGGAGGGAACGGAGACGCTAAGGTAAGGAGTAACACGAAGATAGTGGTAATTGGAAATGGAAGGAAGGAATGCGGAAGGGCTTGAACACATACGCAGATAACAGTGAATGATAGATAGGACAATAAATATAAGATGTTATAAGCCAAGATGTTATATCCCTCGGCAAAGGAACAGGGGAGATAGTGTACAAGAAAAAATACCACATCAATTCATTCATACCTTTAGTCTTACGATAACAAGATTGCACATCATTTTACGACTCCTCGTCTTTCTCTCCAGCTTATTCTCCCATTTGCGAGGATCCGCCTCCGAAACTGCTTTAATTATCGGAAATAAACCTTGTATAGCTGGTGGTCGTGTCTGCCACCGCCTCCGGGTGCGTGACCGGCAACGCCGCCGTTACTCGCCCTAACCGCGGCCCACGTCCGGCAGGGCGTCCATCGGGATGCATCACGTACCCTTCCCCGTTCGCAATTCGTACCACCACGCTCCCAAACCGGAAGATCATTCCCACAGACAGTTGTCTTTTACCTCAGAGGTTTCGCATTTTCATTTTTTTCGTTAAATGAAAATAACGCGTGATATGGAATTGTTCTCAAGTAAAATAAAAGGGTATTTTTAATGACCCTTTCAAATGATCAGAGAACTACAATTTTGTTTTCGAACTGCGGCTTGAGTTTGTATCAGTAATGTGTATTTGTTTCCCATAAACAATAAATTTCGTGGGTTCTTGTTTCAATATGTCATTAAAGTAAGAAGATGTATCGAATTCATGAATTGTTTTATTTTTCTAATAGAAACAGATTTAATGATTAAAACTTTCACGAATTACGTTTTTATATTTTCACTAATGAGTATTTATGTGTTGGAAAAGAACGTATTAAGGAAACACCGTTCGTACGCACATGATTCCCCCTCCATGCAGATGCGTTTTCAATATTCTTTTCCCATATTCTTCCAATGGTAGTTCCAATCTAATAAATAATTTTTGCTATAAATAAAATTTATAACCAAAAATCTGTTAAAAACATCATTTACCTGGTGGAAGAAAATATGTTAATACGATTTACATGGAGGAGGATAGTAAGGAGATATAATAATTTATTTTTCTCGTAAGACAGTTCGATCTGACAATACACTGATTCTAGTCCTTCATTTTTGTATTTCTTTTTGTTTATTAAGGGGTATCGGGGTATGATGTGTCAATTATGAATAAAAAGACGTGAAAGCCATTTTCAGCATCGAAAAATCATTATTTTATTCATTATTTTTACAACATTTTTGCTCCTTATTCATGCGTCTATGAACTGCTTCGCAATTCACTACCAATTTTCGCAATCTAATTTGGGTGGCTGGGATTGTGATGTAACGGGATTGAGTAGAATGTTCAATGTAACCGAAAGCCATTGCAGTGATCACTAGACCCTTAAAACCTCTGAAGTTGAAGTCGAGTGGCTACTGGAAATGATTCTGGCATCATGGCGCGGAGAGGGCAAGAGCTCTCCGGTACGATGATGCGGAGCTTCGGAAGGACAAAGCGTGTAACGAGGGAAGCGCGGGTGAGACAGCGTTATGGAGCAGAGATGAGCTCAGAAGGAGATGAACAGAGGAAAGTGCTGCATCATTGGGAAAGGGATGGAGAAGAGCGGACGAAATACCTCGTCTTTTTAAGGATGCTGCTGTGTTAGGGAGAATTAAGTGAGTTCTCCTTGTTTTTGTTTCGGTTGCTAAGAAACCCATTTGTTCTTGTTTGAGGAGGAAAGAACTACTATGTATTTTCACTTCCACTATTAACAGTCTGATGTTTCCATGATCAGCAATAGTTGGGGGTAAGGGGAGATTTATGTAACTTACTAGCTGATTACTCCGCGTTGCTCGGGATTTTTTTAAGACTAATCTTCTTTTACTCAGGAAAAAAATAAAATCTATGTATATTGTAAGATCAAAATACTTTTATTTACTGATTTAAAAAAAATGTTCTAATCCTAATTTTTCAACTTCATAATAATACAAATTTAATATAAAACTTGTTTGTACACACTACATCTCTCGTGAATCGCGCCAGTCGAATTTGCGATAAGTTCTGTGATTTAGTCGTGATTAAGTAACAAACAGGCAGACACGCTTTCGCATTATGCATTTATGTATTAGTATGGATTATTGATTGGTATTGTTTTAGTTCCATGAATGGGAAGTACATAAAGGATTAGAAACTTGATATTCTGTATTTACAAACAGATGTGTCAAGAATCAATCTGACAAAAAAGAATGAATTAATCTATGATCTACGTAAACATTTGTTTTAAAAAAATTGACTTTTAAAACATATATAATTACTTGTTTTACACTTTGCACCACATAAAGTTATTCCTTTTGGTGACGCTAAACTTTCGTGATGTGATTGATTTGCTTTGAAAGCTTTAGTTCATATTGTAAGTTCAGAGGACTTTAAAGCATGTCAGTAAATGGATACCGTCATTGAGTAAAACATGATATGATGTTTGTGTTGTTGTGGTTTGATTAATGCAACTCCGTAACACAATGTTGATACAAGCTGCGAAGTAACTCGGCACTGAACGGTGCGTTTAGAAAGCACTTTTGCGTCGTCAGTCTCTTCAGGAATGGAAGGGTAAAAACAGAATGTACAGATGCTCCGCTTCAGTGTTTTATCTCAGACTACTTGAAGCATCAGGTGTAACGGGCATTGACATTTTGAAACATTCCTTCAAAATGAATAAATAATTTTGTGCTTTAGTTCAAGGCACGGAACATACAAACCCGAGGATCCAGTGCTGCTCCAAAATTTACACATTTCTACGTTTCTGAAGGATTAATCAAATTAAAGAAATTGTTATTTTTCTCACACAATTCTCTCTGATTTCCGTATCAAGTTTAAATGTAAATAGTTGTTGAATGTCCTCCTCTGGAGTGCTTTACAGAATCTAGTATGTATTTGTTACCAACTAAATATTTCAGGAGGGGAAATTATAATTAGAATCTTTTGTAATCGTATCTGCCCTTTCATTCATGTCGTTGAAAATGGATGTGAATTGCTGAATCCATTTATACAGCTTACGATTTCACTTTTCCTTCTTGTGGCATTTAATTGCCCTCTTTGATTGTGCATAGGCGAGAGAATAGCATGTTTTAACATCACTGGAACGAATCCATCTCTAACGGCGCATACAGATAGTGTTACGTAAAACGCATGCAGGTGATGTGCCTGCAATTAAATTGCACTAATCAAATGGGCACTTTATTGAACAACATCGTCTTAATTATTCTGGTTGAAAGGGGAAAAAATCATTTATTGTCCAGTCCCTTTTATACCATGTCTAAAATCGTCATGTTTCCAAAAATGTAACTAATGATAATAATAATGAGTACTTGGAGTGTTTAAAAACTTACCCATTGCAGAAAAATAATTATATTTAGAAAATAATGCAAGGAATATTATTAAATTATGTTACTCCAATTAAGACGAGGAACGACTGAGCTGTGTTGTATAATGAAATCTAAATTCTACTCATGACTTCATTTGTACTCTCACTATTTCGAAAGCAAAAGCAGAAAGCACTCGGGTGTTGCGATGCAAGAATTTAAAAAAGTACATTACGGAAACTCCATCCTCTCTAAACTACTTGCCCCAAAGTACGTTGGCTAATTAGAAAGTATTTCCGCAGTTCCACGAATTAGCGGATATAGGCTCATTTGTACAATCCTACTGTAACTACTTTCATCTTTAATTCCTCACTAATTAATTGAATTAATACTGCCAAAAGATAATATCCGAGGTATAGTTCATGTTCCGTACCAATTTAAAAAAAAAAGATTTTCCGTAGATTTTTCATTCCATCTATACTTAAAAGTATTTTATTCATTAGTATATTTCTGGCAAGGAGAATCAAGAAGGACTTCCATTTGTGACATGCTTTGTGATATCAATTGAATGAGTTAAATTAAAAATGTGTTAAGTGTAGTGCGTAGCAAATTATTGCTCCATATTATAGCTTGGCTCTTCTACGAACACACGAGTACACCAACGTAACTGATTAGATTATACAGAAAAGAATGGAGGCGTATAGCGATCGCCAAACAACGTAAGAACTTAATATTTTGCGTCGTTGTAACATTCATATGGTGATATACGTTTTTGGGATTTTTTTCCACCATATGATAACATATATGTTAGCATAATTGTGAAGGGTGCAGAGTATTAGTAAATAAATGAATTAATCCGTGTACGAAGTATCCCATTCTAACATCCCAACGTTTCAGATTCCTTTGGCGGAGATTTAGGAAATCGTGCACTCGTTTTCAATATCTTCCATGGCTTTATGTTCAGTTCTTAAATTCCTCGATGAGATCAAAAGATTCATTGAATTCTTATCACTATCTTATTTCTGAACCTCACCTATAACAATTTTCAACGGTACTTTTTTCTCCCTTCATTCGAAACCAATCGCCAAAAATGAGATATCATGTCAGATTTCTTTTCTGGACTTATGAAGGATCGTAATGTTATATTTTAGCTATATCTATTTATTTTATCATTTGTTTAAAAATACAAATTGAGTTCTAACTTTTGTATGTTTTTGTATTTCCTATCAGGTACTACTAGTGATCTTTCGACGATTAGATGGAGGATGTATATAGTTCATAATCCATGTAACGCTACTCTCCACTCCATTACTTCGATAAAGTCCACAAAATTATGAATACAATTGTTCCTGAAAAAAACAAAACAACTATACTATGTTTATTATTTAATTTCTTGCATTTATTTACCTTAAAAATGAAACTGTATAATAGTAGTTGAAACTATTTACTGTTTTCAAGATACAGAGGACCCACTGATTGGTATTCTCATGACTACGAAATGGTGACTGGACCCAGTACTTGATATTTTTATGACGTTACCAAATGGAATTATCGAACATCGAACTTTTCTTTTTCAAGATCTAGTGTTTCTTCATAAAAGAATTCTACTCTTCGTTGGTAAAAATAACAAATTCCTTAACACAGAATTGTAGGATGCCACCAATAGGAAACTAGTTTTGATATGAGTGTCGATATCATAATATACAGCGAATGCGTATAATCCATCTACGGAGGACAATTGCCTGTGGAGACTTCGCATGTACCGCTGGGAGGGCGGGGGGACGTCGTGGGAGGAGACCTGTGCCCCGAGCGAAGGTAGAGAGGGCGGTCGCGTAACGGGGCACCCACTCGCTCATTACGCGACGCTCACCCTTCCCTCGTTAGCCCTGGGAGTCTCCCAGCGCCTCATCAGACGCCTCAGTCATCCTCTGGGATTCTTGCAGCCATACTCTTTTCCAGCTAGGCGTTGCAGCATTGGTGCAGAAGGACTTCGGAAATACGGAGAACTATACTTTCAAATTTTTTCGAAGCATATTTCCTTAGTGAGAGAAGAGCTTGGGGGGGATTCTTCCATCACCACCACCCATACCGAACTTATAGAAATAGTAATGAAAATACTTTATCTAAATAAAATATTATGACGTTACGATTTCGAAACTAATAAACAACATGAAATAAACAATTAAACTAGTTTAAAGTATTTTTAGTAAATATACATACACATTTGTTGAGAAGTCTGTCTCCATCCCAAGAAAATTCTGCCTAGGGTCTTGTCTTTGTGTTGTAAGTATTAATTCCACAAATTTCGTACTCAATGATGATTTCTAACTTCTGTGATTCGTGGGTAATTTAACAGCAAAAATATTTTTAAGAGAAAATTTCAATTTTGTGTATTTTTTTCTAAAAATTCTAAGGCATTTGCCAGTCTGGATGCCCTACAAAATGGTTAAAAAGTTTCCAGCAATCTATGAAAAATACTCTTAGAGTGGAAATCAATTGGCATCTCCAGGCTTGACGTATGTAAGAAGAGACGAAATACTTTAGTGAAATCAGGGTGATCCAACCAGAATGTTACTGGAAAGAGTGAGTCACTTTATTCATCTTAGGTATTCGTGTATCATATTTTTAAAAAAATATCAAAATTAAACACCAATGATACAATTTATTGTCATAATTTGCATACAACATCCATTGTAAAATATCGAAGGTTCTTCCCAATAGATAACGAGCGAAATATTTATTGGACGACCTTAGCTAAGAATTTACCTAAACGATTGATGTAACGTTGCTGCAGTGAATTAGATATGCGTTTGACACATTCACAGCAAAATAAATTTTGGATACATAGAAATCCTAACCTCTGAAAGGTGGATTGTAGCGTCTTGCAAAGTATCGGAAGAACATAATCAAGAAATTAATTTCTTAGTTTTTAAAATATTTGGTATTTGGAGTAAATGATAAGCTAATGTAAGAATATTTTACATTGATCAACAGGTTCAATAAGTAATAAATTACCTGGAATGATTATATTAAAAGGCTTCATTTTTACTTTATTAATGATATTCTTATGTGACTTTTCTCTGAAAAAATATAATTAATTACTTTGTTTCTTGCTGTTTGTGCGTCTACGTTTTAGTTCCATAATCTCTACGTTATGCAAAGGTAAACCCTGATTTCATAGCTGTTTAATCATTATTAGTTGTGATGCGGTTCCGTAGAGACTGCATCGGGCAGTGTCCTCCACCAATTTTCCCCATATCATGCTCACATCTTGCTCCAGAACCCAAGGCGGTTTCGTGCGAGTGATTGGAAATATGATTGAATGCTAATGAGTGTGATTCACGATGAGTTAGTGTTAGAGTAGAATGAATGAGGGAGTACCCCAAAGAGAACCGCTTTGTCCTCCACTATAAACTCTACAGGTTTGACCCACTGTCGCCAGAGGTAGAAATTTCGCAGCGATGATGCAGCCGGAAGCATTTCACCATAGCGAACGGAAAGCAGACTCGTCATTGCTGTCATGTTGGCCGCAGAAGGTCGCGCGCGGAAGGACTCGTAATAGGCGTCGGAGGCGAGCGTTCCGCTTCAGAATCGCTCGCTCTTCACGTCGAAAAGCGCCGACCTCATCCAATAGCGCGCTTCCGTCGCGGCGGCGCAAGTGGCTCCTTTTGAACAACGACGGCGGGCGGCTGTCGTGCACAGTGAGAGCGAGTGAGCAGCCTTGCGCCTTCTAGCAATCGTCCACTTCCTGCTCGCGATGGAACAGCGGTTTCTTAAAGTCAAGGCCCTTCTCCGAGAGACGGGTGCGAGACGCGGATGCATCCCGACGCCACCCGCGCGACGAAAAGTATTTACTGAGATCTGCTAGTACATATTGTTCTGTGATTTCGTCTCTGATATAGAGCGTTAATTATGTCGATTTAAGACTACAGAACATCCTTGTGTTGACCTGAGTAATAATATCATATACTACTAATAGTGTGTTTATATTCTAATATAAAATTAGTGATGGGATAATAAGCTTTAGTCTTTCAGAATAGACTTCCCGTTTAACTACACTTTCGAATTATAGCAACTCGAATATATTTAAGGAATTTTTAACTGGAGTACAACTAAAGTCACATAATATATTGAACTACAATAAACGTTTGAATTTAGGCGATCAGAAAGTAATAATAACAATATATGATTATTGTTTGATTCAGAACCACTGAAAATCTAGTCAAATATTTCTCCTATTATCTTAGGTTTTAAATCGAAGGTTTCCATTATGTATGAAATAAATACTTCAGTTAACCTTCACACCTAAATAAATGTGTTCTGTAATGATCAGAGAGCCGAGATGGTAGCTTAATTTCTTGAACAGATGGACTACCTCTTAGTTTTGTCAATGATCATTTTAGTAGAAATTCTTCGGACAATTTGGATAATTTATTGACCTTAAGGTGTTTATTAAGGACCATTTTGTTTGCATCGCTTACATCTGAAAGATTTCTGGGTAATGCATATTTTAATATGGAAAAATCATAATCACTCGCAATTTTTCTAAAATATTGTGGGATATGTCAATGAATTTGAATTCACAATCATATTATTTTACTAAAACTTCTTAAAAATTGGAATAAAATGAATGAAAGTTTCTCGAATGACAAGACTAACAAAATTAATCTTTGGAACGAAAGATAATTTAACCACAAAATAAAATTTAAAGCACGTAGACATGAGAGACTACAGGGTAAAATAAAATAAATATATTTTTAAATCTCTATTTGTGAAAACTTTTATTGTACTTATCTTTTTGATACGATTGTATTGTTGAAAACCAAATTATTTCGGGTTTTTGTGTCCAAAGAAGTGTTTCTTAGAAAATGGCACTCAAGATCTTGTACGAGTATAATTACCGACACAGTTTGAAAGCGAACTCTTTCCTTTGCTTCTTCAATCCTACGAGTCTCTGCTTTTTGTATTAAAAATACAAAAGCTTTCTCTAATTGCTATATACAACAGTAACTGTTCTTTAGGAAGCGAGTTTTGTTGGAAAAACACAATTGGCAAATTCGCTGCTCTCTTCCACAAAATAGTACGTCTTGCAATGAAAAAGACGCATTTATACATTGCTTTGAAATGTTGCGTTAGATCCTCTACCTTTTTTCCCGCGCGTTTTCTGTAAGGAACCGCTACAAAATTACTCTAAAGCTCAAAGAAATTGTTCTTAGAATCAGCATTTGTTTCGTTTTTAGAATGAAGACTTTGGGCAAGTTTTCATGAACAAAGTAAATTATCACTTACGAATTTTTATTGGACAATCACAGTACAATTTTTTGGTGTTTTACCACTTCTCGAGATTTTTTACTCGAAATTCGAGCGGAGATATGAGTCGTCGCCTAGTGTAAACAAATTGTAACAAGAAACATAACACCTTCCGACGACTCCAATCTTAGTTGCAAACGTTGTGTAGTAGTAAAAAATATATTGTAATCGACCAAAAAATGGTTTGTGTGATAATTTAATTATTTATCTTGATTTAACGGACGTAAATAGTATAATTTTTCATTAACGCAGATATCGAGTATGGATATATCAAACGCAAAACTACTTTGAATGTGAACACTTCACGTGGCATTAAACTGTTTCTTGCGATGTCATAATTATCTACAGGTTCTTCGCTTCTTTTCTTGCCATCGATACACTTAGAAAGTTCTCGTGCTTCCCATTATAGCTAGTGAGAAGTCCTGAATGCCAGGCTGTAACAGAATAAAAACTCACAGATGAGAGGTTTTAGCACTAACCCCTAATCACAAGTGCGTGGTAGCGATGTGTCTTCCAGCAACCGCTGATCGCTGCACCGCGGCGTTTACTTGCAGATGAAGTTCACTCGGTGCATGCGAGTATGAAGGAAACGCATCCGTGCAACGAAAGTGAATACAAATCGATTCTCTTTCTCCTTAATGACATTGCGCGGACACGGTACATCAACATCATCGTAAATACGGATATTTGCATGTGGTCATGACGTTTAAGAGAGTGTATAACTCGGGGAAAGATAATGATCACGCTTCTGCTGAGAGCAATTTCCCTAATATCACCTAGACTACTGCGTCATAATAACAATTAGAAATAATGAAAAATAGCATAAAGAAGCCATTTATTTCAACTTTCCCGTAAAGGAATTGCACTAGAAGCAGCATAATGCGTAAAACGATAATAGAGTTTCCACAAACAGGCACAATCAGTTTGCTTTCATTTTGTAAACCATCGTCGTGAAATTGTTTTTCATGTTTCCATGAAAAATTAACAAATATTTGGGAGTAGTGTATCAAAGTTATATTATAAGTATAAAAAGTACTTTTCCAAATACTGAGACGGAAAAAGACATTGAGCTGTTGGCGCACGGATAGAAAGATTTTACATTTTAATAGTAATTACTTAATACTTTATTACTAACTATTCCTAGAATATGCTGATAGAAAGTAGTATTTCCGAAAATACTAAAGCGAATAATTGTTTTAATTTAAAATTAAAAAAGGAATAATGTTTTTAATAATTTTAGTGTGTCAAAATTTTAAGAAACGTCGTAAAGCATGGAGTATTTAAGTCTCGAAGTTTGTTGGTACAGATCACAAAACCTGTGTTTTTATCTTTCATGGGCATTGAAATTATTAAAAAGTATCCAAAGTCTGTATCAGCAAGTCATATATGAGAGTATGATATATAATTAGTTGTCATCGTAATTAATTTAGTTATTTCTCAAACATTTTCTTGTTTATTCTCAGTAAACCTCAAAATGTAAATCCGTAAAGTAGTTGTTGTATTCAGCGTTCTATCTAAGATTAACGGAGTCAGCGAAGTGTTTCAAGACCTCAACAAAAATAAAATTGTCATAAACTTTGTTGAATTAAATAAAATGTCGTAAAATATACGCATCGTAGAAGTTGCGGTCCGTGTGTTTACCTGTTTCTTTTTGCGCAGGTAAGCTCTGAGAGCAACACAGAAGAGTTACGACCTGCACCAACATTGCTTCTACAAACATCTTTCACCACCTACACCTACTTCACCACGCTTTACAAGGGAGACACAAGCGACGTGGTGAGCAGTTTGCAAACGTTGACGGAAGTGGTCACCAAGACCCTGGCTCCAGGTGCTTCACTCGACACCGAACTGCCCGGTGAATTGTCTTATGATCCTTCTGTCGCTGCAGAAGACGCTACCTTACCAGTGACGTACTTCACCACCTTTACGTTCTGGACCACTTTGTACAAGAGTGGTACGACGTCAGTTACCAGCCGCAAGGAGACCGTGTCCAATGTGGTGACTCCCACTCCCACTTTGAAGTCGGAGATGACTAGCACAGCCCCACCAGAAATAGAACCGACGACATTCTACACCACGTATACTTATTTCACCACGTCTTATATTGGTAACAGTACGGTGCTCAACAGTAGATTACAGACGGTAACGAATGTAGTGTACGGGTCCGAAGCGGCGGCCAGCGCGTTGCCAGAGGAACCCCCTACGACAACGGAGACGACCACTGAAGAGGTTGCAGCTGGAGGGCGTAGTATTGGCAGCGGATCACCCGCACAAGCTATCGCCGATGTGGATAAGCCTGCCCCAGCTCTTCAACCATCTCCAACTCCAGCAGAACCCTCTACCTCACTCTCACCTCTACTCACCATCGTCAAGTCCGTAGTCGCCGAAGACGGCAAAACGACGCTGTATTCCACCGATTTGTACGGTGTGTTAGTGAACGGAACTTATTCCCAGAGCAGCCACGCGACGACGTTGGTTGTTGGACCCGACGGTGCAACGGAAGTACCAGCTGACGCTGTCGCCCCGACACCTGCCCCTGCGCGTCCCACGGGCGTACTATCTCGCCACGTGGGCAGTGTCATCGACGGGGACGGTGCGTCCACTGTCGTGTTTACGACTCTTTTGGAAGGACACTTTGTGGGACCGTTATACGAAGAAAAGTTACTGAGCACATCTTCTGTGTTGGTGGATGAAGTGAAGCTAGCTTCGTTGGCGGCGACGCCTCCACCCCCTGGTCCGCGCCTGGGAGTGGTGCGCGTACTGGAAGGAATAGTGGAAGCAAATGGAACCACGACGCAGTACACGTCGACGGTGGTGGGCACGCTCGTCGACGGAAGATATGCACAGGTGAGATATTTAGAGCCTCCTAAGGCCAGTGTTTGATATATCAAACAACAATCAATGCTGTCTCTTATANATGCGTATCCAAAAATAGTTTAAAACCATCTTATTATGGAATGGAACAGAGAAGTATTGCTTTATGGAATTCATATGATTACGATGAAGGGTGCGATAATTCTCAATTGAACAATTACGTTTCACGATCTCAATTTGAATGCGTCGGACAAATAGTTTAATACTTCTTTGTGGGTAAATTAGATTTTAATCAAATTATATTTACTTTTTAGTCAAATATTTAATTGGGAAATAAAAAACAGAATTAATTGTATACAAACATGAATTTATAGATCAATGTTACAAAATATCTCTTGATTCTTAAAATTCAATCTAATTTGTTTTCGAAACACTACGTTTACAAATGGAGAAATAAAAATTAACATTTAAAGTTTGGGATGAGCACAACTTGAAAATTTTCTAATACTTGTTTGTATATGTGCAGGTGATCCATAGCACCAGTATATTCAGGGTGGCTCCTGCAGCCTCCTTGGCGCCGACTCCTGCCTCCGCCATCTCCCCCACGGCAACTGCCGCCCCCGTCGCTCCAGCCCCCGACTCATCTGTCGTCTCATCCGCCTCCCCCGCAGCCATTGAGAGCTCCTTGGGCGCAGGCGGCTCCACTGACGCCCCGCCCTCGGAGGGAGACGTCGAAGACGACGACGGTGGTAGTGGCGGACGCAGACGCCCGGCGTCGCGTCTCTCTTACTCATCCCCCAAACGCGCCTTCACACCCACCATCCGCCCCTTCGCGTCTGCGCGCACTCGCCCCACGTTCTCACCCCCGCGTCGTAAACCCCCGGCGCCGGCCGCGACCACTATCACCCGCACTCGTCTCACCCCCACGGTGACCGCCACCCCCGCTGCGAAGTTCGGCGGAGGACGCGGAAGGTCGAGCGCGCGATCATCGGTGGCAGCGGCGACCACGACGTCCACGAGGCGCTTCAGCGCGCGCGGAGGCAGCGCCAGTAGCAGCGCGGTAAATGGCCGTGGGTCAGCGTCGCGACGCGGACCCTCTGCACGGATTCAACCCACGACAGCGGCGTCGCGACGCGGCGGATCTCCTTCGTCACGGTTCGCGGCGTCCGCTCCTCCAGGTGGCAGGTTCAGAGGAGCGAGCAGGAGCACGGCGCGTGCCCAGGCCACTGCCACGCCAGCCACCACTGCAGAGGATACGCCCGTCACTGATGAGGTGAGATAATACAAATGCTTCCCACTTCCTTGTTTGTGTATTATTCGTAACAGAAACCTAGATAAACGCGTTGTAGGAATCCACAGCAAGAACGTCGCTATTTCAATTTGATTTTGTTAAAATATAGTGTTATATATCATTCGTTTGCTGTAAAAATGTATCCTTTTTTTCTTTTTGCTATTATTCAAATAAATAATCAAATAGATAACTACCACGTTATTGTTAAAAATTAACAATCTCTTACCAACTTGTCTTACATAATACGTTCATTTGAACTTCAACCGAATAGAAATAAAAATTTTAAATTCCAAATACTAGTTCGTCCTCAAATTCAAGTGATCAAAAGATAGCGGGGTATATTTCTTTCCATTTTGGAAAGTACGTGAGTTATTTTCTTAATTGACATGAGAGATGAGCTAGCAATTGATTGAATAAGGTTTATAGTGACGAGTCTAGATCCCACTGACGAACCATGTGTGACGGGTTGCATACTCACTTGTGTGAATAGTTGGCAACGTACAATTCACTTGTTTCTTCACCACTCTTATTACAATACAATTCCCAGAATTTCCCTGCGCTCTTACAGAATAGAAAGTTGTAATGTTGATAAAAAACAAATTTTGAAAATAAATAACGAAACGAGCAGTGAACCGTAAGTGCCAACGAGCGATGTTCGTGTTTCCTTAGTCGATAGCAGCAACTGACGCGGAGGCGGGTGCCACCCCTCCTTTGCCAACGGAATCTCCGCGTCGTTCCAACCCCCTGCTGCGCCTGCGTCGCCCTCCGCTGCTCAGGCCGTCGGCAGCCGCCCCCGCCGCCCGCTCCACCAGCTCCCGCGCCGCCCCCGCCAACGCAGCGTCATCACGAGGCACCACCAGCGCTCCACCCACACGCCGCACAACGCCAGCGTCCAGGTACCCAAGCATTTGACTTATTTCGTGATTAACACTCATATTCATTGAGAGAAGAGTATTGATAAATGTTGTAGTTAGACCTTTCACGATAATATCAATTGTCGGGGAAATTGTATTCAATGCAGTGAAAATTCGGTAATTCGAAATTGTTTGATCCGAAATTCTCGATAATTGGTACTCTCTGTAATTTCTTTCACCTCGGCTATCCGAAGTATCTTTTAATTCAATGTTTTAGAATTCCCGTGAGTTCCGAAATACGGAAGTTCAACTATAGTTTTATCTTTACTACATCGTGGTTTATTTGTACTTCACGCAAATAACGAAGAGTGACAAAATTCGTTGTACAACTATCAGATTTTTTCTTAATCATTCTCAAATTTCTTATAAATGAGGTTTATTGAAATGTATTCATTTTTTGAAAAGATGATGACTTAGCAACCTCTTCTTAGCCTGATGGGGCAGATACCTCATTGCTATTGCTCTCCTGTATTCTTCATAACAAATGTATTGCAAGTCCTCCTGTGGCAATTGTTGAGATTATTCTGCCCATCAGATACCAGAATCGTTAGTATTAACAGAGTCTACCACAATTCGGGGAGAAGACTTTATAATAGATGATTGTTAAATACCATATGTTAAATTTACTCTTTGCTCACCACCAAACACCATTGATTGATTCCAGCATCGTGTAAACGGATTTAGTTGGTATTATTTCTGGATGATTTTTGTTTAGTTTACGTCTAAGAGCATCATTGAGCTTGAGACACAGTGCTATCACGTTAAGGAACAGAAACAAGTTGAAACTATTGACCATTAAATGTTTGTGATGTGGGTCATAACACAAAACACAAGAATAAGAACATAGAATGTGTACGAATATACGATGATGGGATGAAAGTTTTATTTTACGAAATGTTATAATTTTATGAAATTATATTATCATACGAAAATATATTTTACCGAAAAAAGGAAAATTCTGAGTGTAAACATTCACGTTAAAGTTGGGTATGTAAAATAAATAATAATACTGTCTAAAATTGAAGAAACAATCGACGAGATTATAAAAATCCTTAATTTAAATTGTAATGGAAAAAATTATCTGTGAATACGCAAGAAAAATATTAAACCATAAAATATATCTTAGAAGTAAAAATAGCGATTCTAGCAAGCAGAATCAATTTGATTAAAACTTTTTTTGAAGATTAGAAACATTTCATTCGTTCTGTTTTTTATGTTCATCCTAATTACGAACGATTTATCTTCTCTCATTGACGTAACACGTTTTCAGAGAAAAATATTCCCAAATCCGTTAGAAATATCATTGGCAGGTACATAAAATTTGCGAAACTGGGACATTCCATTAATTTATGGATGTTCTCTCTGGTTCACTGGTTTCTCTTTGTACCGTTGATTATAGTACATCGAAGAAACAAACCATAAATTACAGACTGATGAAACGACCTCACTGCCATCTCTACTTTCCCAGGTTTCATTAACTAATTACAGTATGAGTACTCCGCGTATCTGAGCACAATTCTCTAGAACCAAATTGTACATCTTCGCGGAAGCAATAACTACGCTAAGAGATAAACTCTTCCGGTAAGCGTCACAATTGCAGCAGGCTACTTTTTCACTTGCCTTTCTGGCTCACCAAGGAACCTACCTCGATAATGAAACCGTGAAGAAAATGAACAAAATATGAAATTTATGACAATCAGATTAAACAAAACGAAAGAAATTACAGAGGTATTGAGAAGGCCTCAGAACTCAAGATACAGAAGGATAAAGTCATGTTATGTGGTAGGATGAAGATATAAGAAAACAGAAATAAAAATAAAATGAATGGAAATTCGAGACCACGCATTACATCAGGGATAGGAATTCTTGAGGTTTGGTCATAAATATCATCCATCAGATTGCCAACGTTTCGACTTCCATTATGACTTTCATCAGAACTCTCTGCAACCATCGCAAGACATTATACAAGAAAATAAATAATATCAAACCACATCGTAGTTATAAACCAACTCTAACAAAGGTGCATGTATTTCAAAAAAGTCGTCACTTAGTAGGTTGATGTTATTTATTTGGTGTATGATGTATTGCGATGGTTGATGAGAGCCCTGATGAAGACTTAATAAAAAGTCGAAACATTTGCAATCTGATATATGATGAATGACACAAAACCTCAAGAATCTCAATCCCTGTACAAATAAATTTCAAAAATAAAAAAGGCGAAAAATATATTTGTAAAATTATTTTGTGTTACTTATATTGCTTCGAAGTTTTTATTTATTAAAATTTATTTAGTAGCTTCTTGCTAGAAGTAGATACCATATTTCTGGGTAGTTGATCAGGTAAACTACAAGAAATCTGCATATTCCTTGCTCTCTCCTTCATGTTAGAACACGAGAGTATTACATTAATATTCTTCCCTCGAACAGCGAAATGCCTTGAAACATGAGAAGACCCCTTGATTGTGAATGTACAGGTACTCTCCTACACCTGGACGAGCACGTGGCGCCGGTGGCTTATTCCCACCGCGAGCTCTGCCTCGACGACCTGAACCAACGCAGCCTCCTGAAGAAGAAGAAGAGGAAGAGGAGGTAGAGGAGGAGACGCAAGCAGAAGAGGATACAGCTGCCGAAGGAGACGAGGACACTCCTGAGGACGAGGATAACGAATTCGAAGGTTCAGCTCCGAGAGCGGCTACTGCGGAACGCCGCGCCGCTCCTGCTTTACCCTCCGTCAGGTAAGTTGCAACCTCTGACCGGTTATAAGATCCTCATTTACACCGGACAAATACGATGATGGGGCGACTTAGCCTTCAGGTCACGTCGCAGCACATGTTCTCTGAGTGAGGTTACTTAGTCAACATTCAAGAAAAACTATTGTCATATTTGCAAGGGGACATCGGAAATGTTGAATGGGGCATCCCTTCTCCCAATATTTATAAGTGTTTTTTTAACATTCAAAAATAAATAAAAATCCACTTACATCATTGAAAATTAATAATGACAAATGATATTTATAATTGTTGAAAAGAATAAATTTTGATCCCTCTAACCCTATCAATTTGTTCCGAGAAATTTCCTTTATGAGGATTTATGTCTACAGACGTCGCAATCTGATTCATTTGATCCCCTTTGATCAAAAGCAAGAGGACTCATGCTCATTCCTTCCTTGCCAAAGAAACGCTTGAAGGTAGAATTTATAATACTCTTAACAACATCAGAACGTTTTAGGTTTTGAAAGATACTTTAGTTTAATGAGGCACTCCCTTAAACCTAGATTTTACTGTACACAGAAGTATTTTCCAAGAAATTTTCATTCGTTTCGTTAATGCTGAAACCTGGCGAAATGTTTACATACGATTGTATAGAATAATTTTAATATGATTGTATAGAATAATTGAATCCTCCATTTGCGTCAGTTTGTTCATTCTCCCCTTCCCTCCAAGCGAAGCGTCTAGTTTGCGTGTTGGATGCGTTGGATGCGTGACCCTGGGAGTGATGGTCTGGCATTGCTCTCTTTTGACTTCAGCATCCGACCTTTCCCACTACGTCGGCGCCTCAAGCGTCAAGCGGTGGAGTACGGGGGTCGAACCAACAGCTACCAGAGCAGATTTCGACGCCCTGGAGCAAGCACTGGACGGACACGAACCTCAGCTGAGAGAATTGAAGTAGCGCCGGTATCTTCGGAAGAGGTGAGCGAGAATGTTGCATGTTAAGAACTATCTCTAACATTACAAGATAAACAATGGAAATACATTTTATTGCACTTTTAGAATCGTTGGTTATAATAGTTTACGGATGTTTGAAACAGAATAAGAATTTTAAGTAAACTGCGTCCTCTACTATACTACTAGTATGCAAAAGTGGATATAGAATATTCATGTAACTCGATCTCTTTTAAATCTTTTTCTTGTCTGTATTTTGACTTTATTATTGGACGCTATTTCTAACGTTTCAATAACATTTAATTCATTTCTTTACTGAATAACATTTCCGATGCATGGTTAATAAAAGCATAGAAAATAAGAGTTTTTATTCTTTTGAAATTAATAATTTATTTCTAATATTCATGCATATCTGAGTAATTTGATTTGTATTTGTAATACCCTTTTTCCTAGGTCTTATCTATTCTTCAAACGTTTTAGAAAAATTACGTGATCTTCTGGTGGAGTTACGTATTAGCAATGCTGGCAACTCTCTTTTCTATCATTTTTCGTAGAGATAGATTATGATTTATTCAAGAAACAAGCGTTTCCGATTGGAAATCAGATTTTCAATACCTCCTCACATCGTAATTCTAGAATAATGTGAAGATTATTGTTTTTGTGAAATGTTATTGTTCCAATCAAGGAATGCTATCAATAGTAATTCAGGAGTTTTAGTAAATTTTATTTCATATTTTACGATCCTCTACTTCTTTTTATATATAAGATCATTAGTTTAAATAATAGTGAGATTACATCGAAAGTTTTGTTATAACACTATTCAATGGTATTAGCTATATTGTCATAAATAAAATATTATGTATATGAGTGATGCAGAGGACAATTATTTATCTTTCGTGAATTAGCTCAAACTGGACTCTATTGTAATATCAATTATAACAATATCATAGTGCAGTTTCCTCCACATAAGACTAGATTTCAAATCCAGTTATTTCGAGTATTTTCTGCGGTAAACGAAACAACCTTACGAAACTTATCACGAGGTTCTTCCGTTTCCTTTACATGTTTGTTAATCATCTTCCCATTCACTTACATAACACCTCTACTCTCAAATAGCACTCAAGAACTTATGACAAATATTGAAATATTTTAGTTTAACGTCGTATCTAAAATGCATTAATCGCTTGCGCAGTCACATACATCTACGAGATAGTGATCCGGGAAATTCACTTAATGAGAATTTGTTTGATGAGCAATGTTCATGTTACATTATAACGTGTCGCATTGTAAGGGTTAGGAATATGAAACTATTTCTTTACTGAGCAGAACACATTATCATTATCTAGTGATACATACTCCATGATACAATTGCACTGCTCACATGTAATTTTAGGGTTTCCTTAGAAGGTAATTTAAAAGCGATTATTATGCTTCGATGGGGCAGTCTATATAGGCACCTTTATTATCATAAAATTGTTTACGAAAAGCAAATGTTCTTTATTCGAGTTAAATAAAAACAATTTAGAAAATAAGCTAATTAATGCTTTAAAAGAAAAAATTTAAGAACTACTTATAAATCATATTTGTTAATGATGTATTAAAGAAGTAAAGGGATAAAAGGCAATGCGCGCCCTGTACATCTCGCAAGTACCAAACAAGTGAACGTATCTCTTCAAGGTTGAGTCGAAAACAAATGGAAGAAATCGAAAGCGTCTTTGTACTTCAGAAACAAAACTTCGCTTTTCTTATCGGCCTCTGTCCATCTGCGCAACAGGGCAAAAAATGAATCCAGCAGTTGTTCCAGCCAGGTGGGATGACTGGCGTCCAATGGCCAGCCGGCCAAGCAACGAAAGACACTGGGAGAAGAGGGGAAGGGAAATGGACTGATTTTAAGCGACATGTGGTGGTCATAATGTCGGAACGCGGAAGCGAACAAAACGCCAGTTGGTCACGGAACAATGCAGACGAAATTAATTATATCGAGTATGCATGTGGAGTTCTTTAAGTCCTTGTACACATACCGCTGCATTCTCTTCGCTAGTTCCAGTACATTCTGAACATCTCTACTTGGAGTGAAAACGATAGAATATATGCAAGCTTGTCGGTGTAAATCATGATGTGATTAAGAAGTTGCTAATAATTCGTCGTCGTAAAATTTGCTCTTCAAGAACGTGAATGACACAGATGCATTGTTCACATATCAAATTTCAAGATAGATTCTTTCCACTGAGAAAATTTTATTGTTTGCGTTACCATCTAAGATGTTTTATACAATACCAAAATTATATACTTAGAAACACATTATTCGTGCATTTGTAGCGTTTATCAGACTAGCTCATAAGTATAATAAGACTTATTTGATTATGTATTCAATTTCAGATGGTACAAGAACCGAAAATACACAAAATAGAGCATGTTAATTCCACACAAATTGTTTTAAAAGTATACTTTTATACTTTTAATCATGCATTACATTTGCATCATATCATTTATAGGGACATTTACTCATTTCTCAATCATATTTTCCTACTCCGTAGCGCGCAAAGTAAGCGTCCAAAATTTTCCTCTTCAGATATACAACTGTTTCGAATCAGATATCGATATATTCCCTATTTATAGTATTTGAACTGAAGGGAAAAATTTAAAAACATCAAAGCTTCAAACGTTTGACCTCCAGTTTTTTAACAGAAATTTAAAGGTGATAAAAAACTATTGATTGCTGATTTATATGCCATTGTACCTCTGGCGCTACGTGTGACAAGCGTCCGTTCGCCTGCACAGGTTGCCCTCGCCCCGGCACCCAAGAGCCCCGTCAAGAGTCCAAAGCCCAAAGTCAGTCCACCTACTGGCTCCGGGCGCTACACCCCGCGTGCGCGCGCATCACCACCCGCCGCTCGAGAGCCGCCCACCCCGGCACCTCGCCCCACCCCCGTCTCCGCACAACGCACGCCATTCACGCTACGCAAGGACGAAGGCGGACGCAGCACCTACAGGCGCTCACAGCAGGTGAGGATATTCATCACGCTCCTTCTCATGCAAGTGGATTGATACAAACCAATTACGACACTGAAGTCAAATAACGCGGAAATGACAATCAGAATGATTTTCGTAAATGATAGTTGACGTGAGAGACAAAATGTACGACATGAAACGAAGACATCTAAATTTTGACAAAAGCTTGAAGCCATGAAGATTCAACTGTTTACTTACTCCGACGCAAACAAAAGACCCTCGTATGTGCGCTCAAACCGATGCAATTAATGATCAACATAACTAATAGTTGACGTGAGGGATATTCTTTTGTGACTTATAACGAAGGCTTTAATTTTGACAACCTTCATAAAATTTATCAGACGCTTTTATGAAGAAACGACTCCTTACTTGATACGACTGAAACAAAAGACCACGGTGCTTGCGCTCAAACTAATACAACGACTGCGTGCTCACATTTCGTGTCAAAGATCCCTCTAATGGATTGGACTGTACCCAAAGACTTAATTACATGCGAAGACGTACTGCTTACTTGCTCCGATGCTAAAAAAGACACAGGTGCTTGCGCTCAAACTAACACAATGACTGCGTTCGCCCACATCATACAAATGATTCCTCTGATGGCTTGGTGTAACATCACACCTCAAGCCCTGATGCGATGTTATTTTTTCTTTGGTAGAAGCGGGATTCACATAAATACCAAAATCCCTATGGTAGTTTTTGTCGCTGCCACCAGCTCGGTTTCCCGAACAACCAAACACACGTGTTATAACAATAAATAATGATTTATTACAAATTAACTAGAAATCTGAATTTACAACAGAGACAAACTCCCAAAATCATTAATCCATCTAATAATCTGTTATTACACAAATAATGCTGTCAGAGAGCATTATTTACACTTGGTTAAATATAGTTGAAGATAACTAAATTGTAAAAACCCTCAGGTTATCTGATCCTTCGAAAATATAAGTTGTTTTCCCCAACAACTAACTGATACTAGTTACGACCCTCGCAACTAGTAATGAGTTCATTAAGATTACCGCAACAGCCTAACGAACATCTGGTCTCCGCGACCTAGTCTTAGCTCAGTCACATCTCAGTGCTGACGGATCTCTACATTCCCTCGTAAAGAATCCACTAGGATCTACACTCCTCCCAATATATAGTAGAAGAAGCCACGTGATTAGCAAATAACCACGCCTTCGCCACCACACCTTGCAAACACTCAGTTTGGGTCACCCCTTTGGCTTCTAGGAACGCAGAGACTGCGCCACAGAGGACGAACCGCCATGGGCGTCACCGAAGCGCTTGCAGGCACCTTTGTCGTTGTTCTATATTCGGCACGTACTTCATTCATTACTTCGTAGAATTCTTCTTTTCTTCAGGTACACCTAAATTCCAGTGGGTCAACGTCGCCGGCTGCATTCTCCGAATACACTTGTACGTACTTTCCTTAAAAGTGAAAGGTGTTCGTTCAAACAATACCTCAACACTGAAAAGGCTTAGGGTGAATCCCAAGCTCGTCGCACGTCCGTCTTAGCGCTGACCGGCCACTTATTGTAAGATTCTTAAAAGCATCCGGCTTGGAAAATGCAAAGAAATATTAATATTTCACAAATTGATGGCATGTCCTGGCGCCGACGTTACACTTGGGCTCTACCAAAAGACTACTACATGCGAATACCTCGCCCTTAATGGACCCTATCACATTTGCGCTGACGTTTACGTCTTATACCATATGCATCGCTCAGACTCGACCGATCATACAATACTGCTTGCAACGCTTACTTAATCAAGCTTCAGAACTACTGTGTGTGTGACTCCTGAGACTTAAGATTCATTGAGAACCGACAACATTTTTCACAGAATAACGCATCAATACCTTGAGTGCGAACTGATACTATATGAAATCTGGACTGACTTCCACTGTTTGCAGTACTGCAAGTCAAACAATGTACTAAACTGTTGAGGTTATGGACAACATTCAACAACTTTAAGAGACGATAGGTCATATGACGATGCTTTTCTAACGATACGTGATGTCTCTTCCCCACTCTCGCTCGAAGTACTTGACAAAGTTGATTAAAAATAGTACCGTCCGTCTACCTTCTCAAGTTTACTCTGTGGGATTGGTAGATGTGTGTAAAAATATCTTTGTCAAACTTTGTCAAACAGGTCTCGGGTGACAAACGTATGCCAGTCGAGGTAAAGTGAAGGAGTAAGAGGTGAGACTCTTTTTCGAACCCGAATTTATTCAAATTTGCGAGAGTGTGGAGGGGACGTACAACTATGCTTCTGTGTATACGTAAGGGACTGAATCTTGAGAATTTGTACCGTTGTTCTAAGAAAACTATGGATGAGAATAGCCTAAGATGGGTTGTGAGATCCAAATTCAGAGGAAGGATAGGGCTTCTCCAACCGTATAGTCGGGATGTCTGACTCAAAGGTTAGGAGAAATCCTTTCCTCTAATCGTCTGGTTTTGGATCTCACGTAAAAGAACCTGTTCTTTCAAATGTATCATTGATTCTTCTGTTCCGCCTATTTGCTAGCCGTCAGCACGCGAGCGTGATACCACCACATCTGCACCCGCTCGTTCTTCCCGACGTCGACCCAAGACCCCTTCGCAGCCGCCGGACACCCGACCGAAGCCTCCGCGTCTGCGCACGCAGACTGCGGCGCAGCAGAGCACCTCGAGGCGCAGTGGAAGCGGCACTTCACGAGGCACCTCGCGTGGACGCACGCGTGCCAACACCAGTCGCTACACGGATCCTTTCACTGACTCCTATACGTACACGCAGCCTCGCGATGACGGAACTATCACCGTCACGCACCGCATTCCAACCGAGGTCACCATCCCCGTCGTCAATGGGAAGGTCACCGAGTACAGGGCTGTGGTCACCGCGTCGCCCAGCACACAGGTAGGTCACTCAACACTCATTTGAAAATAGGAACCTTACTTCATTAAAACCTCTTTAGTCCGGCAATCTGTAATCAGGATTTCATTATCCGGCGTCTTCGGTATTGACCATTATTTTTTTAATCGTTGTTTTTAATTAATTCTCATATCATTTTTCACTAACCCAGTTTTCAGAAGAAAAAAACTCTATATTCCGGAAAAAATTTAAATCCGGCACACCTCAGGTCCCGAGTGTACTGGATTTAATTTATTATCTTCTGCATACCGAAAATAGTAACTATTGGACATGTCATTAGCCACCGTTGTGAGAAGTTTCATCGAAGTATTACATGCAATCTATACAGTAATGCCTGTCTAATATGCTTCGTAGTATTACAAGATCGATTTCAAATATTCCACTCAGGTGTTGCTAAATTTAGGTTCAAAGAAATTTTAAAAAATTCCTAGTTAACATGATAAGAATCTTCAATCGGATGTGTGGATTGATTTTGAAAACATAAGAATATGTCAATTTAATTTTTTGTAATTTATTTTGTCGTTTGAATTCATCGTAACTAGTTTATCGCGTAGTTTCACATAGTTTATCACTAGTTTATCACGTGGTTACAACATAGATAGTAAATGATATAAGCTGTTCCATATTGTGTTTTGGGAATAAGAGTTTTGATTCTCCGATTGTAATAGAATTCTCGATCTACTAAGGTATCAAGAATGTATTAAATAATCTTTAAACATAGACGTTAAAATCTGAAAATAAACTCAGAAGCTATGATATTTACGTTCAAAAATATATTAGGACTGAGGTTCTTTGGATCATTATAAATCTATGAAATAAAATCAATAAATCAATTAAAAAAGAAATTAGGATCACCACTCTGGATACCACATATAAAGACTCAATTGGATAATTATTAATTTTGTCATTTAGGTTATGTTTTCCAAAATTTGGGTTTCCTTAGAACTTTTTTCAGATTTGGAATAGTCATGTACGAGTAGTGTTTTCACTTGATGGATTCTACAGTTGAAATTACTCCACAGAACAGGCATTTGCACAACTTTTCTTTTTATGGACCTCAGCAGAATCATTTCCTAGTATGAGTAACAGTTTCTTGCTTTGCAAGGAAGCGCTGTTATGGTATATTATCTGTTGTTTCCTCTGTTCAGGTGAAAGTGGAAGTAGTATTCGACCTTGGAAACACGCAGTACTTAGGCGTGCTTCCAATTTATCTTATTTATGTAACTTTTGAACACTAGATTTTTGGTGCAACTCTCCATGAAAGAACACAGGTGCACTTAAACAGAGAAAAATACACGAGGCATGTATTGGGACCACGAATTTGAGTCCCATTTTTGCAACTTAATTAGGAGTATGGAACGCGTAAAATAAAACGAAAAAAGAAAATACTTTACTAGCACTTCCGAAAGAAGCAAATTAATATTATTGAACTTCAATACGGAATTCAATTTACAAAAACAATATTATTTATAATTCGAGGTGTTGCTCCTGCGTATACGCTTTTTGTAAGGGGTTAGATACACGTGTAGTGTATTTGACTGGGCATATGTTTCAGTATCAAAAAATATATTTTATTATGTTATTACTGTATTACGTTTTGTTTAGTTGTGTAATATTTTTAGCAAGTTAGCGAATCATTGATTACGTCTACGCAGCACTGGAAACCAACAGAACCAATACAAAATTGAAAAACACTTAAGTATTCAAAATAGATATTAATATTCGTGAACATAAGTTAATTATATGTTCAAATATAGAAACTAGAATTATGCACTACAAAAGGAACATATGACTAGCATAATACATTTCGGATATAAACTTAGTATGATTTAAATAATAGCTTTGTTAGGTCAAGATCATCATCTTATACAGAGTGAACATCGTCTTATATAGAGCAGAATCTCGGTACCTGAGGTGTAATGTATTAACGATTTTTTCGAACTATCGAAGTTTTTGTTTCTAAGAATGGGGTTTCCCAATGTATGAACAAGAGTTATATACATATTTATCATCCTTATGTTACACATCATTCACATTAAAACAGATATATTTATGTTATGCATTAATTGTTTTTAAACAATGGAGGTAACGGTCGTGAATAACGACAAACGTCAAGAGCGTGCTTTTTAAGTTAATTCAGAACAGCAATTTTTCATTTTCAAGTTTTCATCAACGGTCAGTGCCAAATATGGAACATCCGGATTGTAGAATACCGAACTAGAGAGGTTTTACTATAAATCGTACCTCGGAATCTGCAACCCACTTCCTTTGACCCACATTGAGTCTTCATCTCTGGGTCTCCAGGACACCGCTTTGATCGAGTAATCTTTTTTGGACCTGTAGCGCCGAGTGATTCGTTCCAGGCGACGGACAGTCCTCAGCGGGAAGTGAAAGTGCAACAGAATTTAGTCCTTGACGGGAGTTGCCGCTGGGAGAAGAAACGACCTATGACGCAAGGGTCCGTCTCGATGTGTTGTTTTGGGGAAACACGCTGTTAAGTTCGCGAGGATAAGTGTTTGCGTGTCTGATTGAGACTTTTTCCTTGGGAAACGTTTGTTTGGACGTGCTCTAAACGGCGAACAATTGTTAAAGAATTCCTGGGATTAACTTGTCTGGATTCCTGCCGTTAGGTTGTCCAAGGCTACCCATTATTGTAGAGATGTCACAAGTGAAGGTATTCTTTCTGAAATATGACTAACCATATTAATGTGATCATTGGTGTTGTGTCACAAATACCTTATCTTCATCAAAGCATACGATTTTGTAATAAATTCCCTTTTTTCAGAAGTTTACATTTTATTAGTTTTTTCTCTTGGTAATTGATTGCATCTGTGTAGAAAGAGGTAAAGATTATCTCCTCGATTTCAGAATATTTATGAAACTAGGTGAATCAAAATGATACCTCGAATTCCCTGCAGTGAAATTTATATTTGGATTACTAGGTGCACGTATTTCTCTACTCGACCAGAAATAAGTTTATATTTTCTTAGCGTGAAAAATGGTGAAATTTATTACGTAAACATAATTGTAAGGAAACAAGGTTTGGAACATTTGTTGGAATTTTCAAGAGAAATATTTTCAACCAAACTGTTGTTATACTTCTCTGTCTGAGGAAGAACGTTTAGGAAAACGTGACTGAATGATTTCACAGTTACTTCTTTGCGAGATTGAATGTAGCATATTCAGTAGTTACGTCTCGCAAAAGATTTTGGAATAACGTTCTTGTTTTACAACTGACGAAATTTCTAGTTGTGTAATCGGAACTATGAAATTATTCTTCCACAATCTCTTAATCTTGAACATACTGTAAATAAGTGCAGTAGTAACAAATACCTCTTATCTCTGATAAATAAAAGAGATGAAAGATTACGTTCTGTTATTTTCGACAATATTGATAAATTTCATACTGAAGCAAATATGTTTGAGTAGAAGACAGTCCTCTGACATCATAACAAGGAAGTTTAGTCAAGAGTTATTTTAATTCTGAAATATCATCCTGGACTCGATTGAAATAAGATAGGTGCTGTCCATATTGGTTAGTGAGGCAAAGGTATTTCTGTGGTTGAATGGTGACCCAAATTCGTTGCTGTGATGTGTCGCTGTCCCGTGTATCAATGGCACTTCCTTCCTCTTTATTTTCTTGTAAATAATGTACGGTAAATTAACTATAGTGGTTCGTTATTTATCTGTAATATCGTTTTGCATTTTCTCGTAAGTTCACCATTTTTCTGTCTCTTAATTTATATTCCTTTCTTGTCCAATTATTCTAATCCTGCATTCCATTTCTCCCTATCCTCTCTTCATCTTTTTCTTCTTGTCTCCACCCCAACATTTGTTCCGAATTTATATTTAGCACATTAATGTTGTCTCATTTTCCGATGTCTCCCTTCGTTCTCTATCGTTATCTTATTTTCCACATACCGTCATCCAAATTCATTGTCTCCCCCAGTTTTACCCTTAACTTCTCTTTTTTTCTTTAACACTCTAGTACCCTCTCATTATTGCAAATCTACTTTCTCTCCTATTTTACACTCCGCTATCGGGTCTCCATTAACCTTTCTTTCTAAGTCCTTGGTGACGCATGCCAAATGAGTCTGATCGAATTCCCTTGCGATGCTTCACTCCAGGGGAAAGTGGCAACAGAGACGAATACTCAGAAGGCAATATCAATGTGCTGGACACTCGTGTTCTGACGTAACGGAAGCTCATGCAGCAGATATGGCCTTCTGAAACACTAGAAAGTGAAATGAGTGAACTTTGAACACGAAGAAGAAACTAATGAATGCAGTGAAACCTATTCTGGAATATTCGCATTTGAAAATGAAGTTTACATAAAAAGTAAATCCTAAAGAACGTATTCTTCTTCCCGGCGGAAGGATCTTGGAGTGTCACAGTTCGAAAAAAAACTGATATGATTCACAAATGTGGTTTGACTAATTTTTGACTTTAAAAAAAAATGTATAACACACAATGGAAACGCGCGTAAGTAGATATTTCCGCAAAATATAAAATAATATATCCGTACTGCAAAAAAAAATTAATAAGAAATAATAATACGGACGTGCAAATGCGTTGAAATTTAAGATAGATTTTACGCGAAATTTAAGATTTTACACGAAACTTCTTCGGTGTTGTCTAGTTTTATTTTTCAGCTTTCACGTAGAGAATCTCCTCGACAATTCTCGGGTTCTTGTGAATTATCGTCTGAAAAAAACTGATTCGGGACTAACAAACTTATTTTTTTTTAAATTTTTTCAATGTAGTACAAAACAATACATAATTTCAATTTCACGAATAATTTCAATTTTGATCTGAATAGAAAGATTACTAGTTGCCGGGTAGTTCTGTCAACCTTGTTGCCCTTCCACAGATCCGTCCAACTGCTTAAAACAAAAGTCCATTTGCAAGAGTTTTATTTTTGTAAAATTCTAGGAACTCCGGAACGAAAAATAAATTTTGCTAACAGAATAGAAGTGTTCAAATAAAATTATTAAGATATTCTTGGTAATTGTTTTAAATAATAATAATTACCAATTATTCAACAATTATCACAGTTTAATAATTAAGTTTAACCATAATCAAGTTAAACAAATACCGATTAAATAATTCTTTTTTTATGTGTATCATGGGTCACACATAAATGAGTGACCTCGTGAGAGCCTCACACCGTACGGGTCTGCAATGTCAGGAAAAATAAATTTCCGGATGTCTTATAAAACAACGCCACTCGCCGAGGAAATAAAATCTGTCTTATGGACATGGGATACCTGATATCGCATGTTGGAATGGATTAAACCACATCTCTATTCTTTCCTTCCACTGGCATCTTCTGTCGTAACGCAATACCACCTGTGCCATAGCGAGGAATAAATCTCGGTCTTCTCGCTGAGGGAGGGGATCGCGCCAATCGCGTCCGTGGAGATGCGGCTGCTGCGCCCGAGTCGCACCCGAGAGAAAGCGACGATCGCAGATGGTGACCCGCGAGGCGCTAGAGGTCGACGACCCGTGACGCAACGTCAGCTTCCCTGTCGCACTCACCGCGAACACTTGAGGATCAATCTGCAAGACTGCTCCCCATCTACTTGCTCGATTAAGAATAGGTCGGGGTAGTTTAGAACAGTTTCCAAGTGTTAATCTTTCGTGTATGTCAATGGATTTGAGAAAATGTATACTTTTTTAAGTGAATCGGAAGAAACTTTACATCAGTTGAGGACGTAACTGGTTGAAAAGTCCATACTCCGAAACAATTTTCATATAATGGTATTCAAAGTGTTTGCTAGCTCGTCCACTTATTATAAGGATACTAGAAACTTGATTGATGTTTTACAATAAACTATGTTGTTGTGAATAATAATCACATGAGTATTATACTGGACAAAAATATAATTACGTGGTGAAATTTAAGGGAGAAGAAGAGACTAAAAACTACGTTCAGTGAGTAAGCATAAATGTGTATGGAAATAAAAGCCACTCACTCTCGCTTACAAGAACAACTGTATCGTTGCAAAAAAAGAGATTGGTTTGAAACGTGGAGATAAAGTTCTTGAGATCACAGAAAAGCTATTTGAACGTTCTACGGAAATGGGGCTCCTTGTCCCATAGGACCATACCTTCTTCCACCTGTAACCTCCTACGTCATTTCATCGGTAGATTAGAAATATGGGAACAGTGCGCCGAAGTTTTCTCAAAACTGGCAAATATTATGATTCGTTCATGAATGTTACAAATTATGGATTGTGTTTAATAATCGATGTTTGATAATAAAGGCAGTGTTATAGTGAATAAATTTAAGGAACTGTTGGAAGAAAAAACAAGATTAATGACTATTTCTTAGTGGAGGGTTGATCCCAAGTAGATCATGAATCACAATTGATCGCTGTTTTGAACTTAGTTCCATTGCAACGTAAATCATGATAACCTAATATATCTCCCAGAGCCGAAAGATGATTTCAAAATTAGTTCCATGAATTGAAGAGGAAGGACACTCGGATGTCTCCGTGGCAAAGATGACTAAAATAATGCAAAAATTCTAGTAGAAGACACTCTTTTTTGCGGTCTAATTTTAAAAAATATATATTAATCTTCAGTGATATTTAAAAAAATAAATTTCTCCATTCATGCGTTTCAAAATAATTCATTGTTTAGTATTCCTCATAAAATAAGATCGATGAACCAATGTGGAGCAATTCATGATGTCATTTTGTGATGCAATGCAAAGAAAGCAGTGATTTCGTAAAGAAACAGATACTGTTCACAAAGAACATATACTAGGCTATCCTCAATTCTCAATTCTTTCTTCGTCGTACAGAAATTACGGAGAGTAAAATCGGAGGTTGCCTCGAATAGCGCAGTTTCCACAGCATGTCATTACATTGGAAACGTTGGGTCACTATTTTCATCTCCATTCACCTCACAAACTCCACTGTCTCCTTCATGGGGATAGCATTGCTTCACGTCTTAACAGAACCTTAAAATCACCGCCCATAAATACTCAGCATCGTTACTTCTTCGGATGAAGAAACGAATGACACTCGTGGTATTGTCCCATGAATATATTCACCTGTTCAACGTAAAAACACATTGATTCACTGACTGCTGGTTTTGAAGAACGTAATTATTTAGAAAAAGACAAATTTCTAATAATATTTAATTCCGCGCAGTTCACGACAAAGTAAAACTGAGAAATTATTTAAAGTGATTTTATTGTTTGCTGCTCAACTTCTATCTACTTTTACTTTCATAACTGAAAAAATGCAAAAAATAAGAAAGAGGAATTAAAATAGAATTACTAGTATTGTTGATGTACTGATCGTCAAACAATTACCTCAAAATGTTAACAATGATATTTCAAGTTTAAAAAAAAATCAAGTTTTCACGCAGGCTCCATTGACCAATTTTTCAAACGCTTCAATAAACCGAAGTGAGTAATAGACTACATCATTTATTAGGTCAGTAAGACAAGATATTTAATAAACAGAATTTTAGTGCTATCCAAGGAGAATCTATTCATAATCGAAGTCCCGTGTTAAAAATGTTGAGATATTAAAACTTCTTTAATCGTGCGTCTAACTAAATATAGTTTTATTAATTGTACTCTGTAACTATGTATAAAACAAAACACAAATATGTTACGAAGTCCCATTTTCGTTCGCCTTAGTACTGTCAATTATTTGTAACAAATTAAATAATTGATTAAAGAATAAAATACTTTGTGAAAGTACATTATTATTATTATTATTGGAATAAATTAGTTGCGGTCATCTATATTATACTTCATTTAAGTTAAACTAGGTAGCTCTGTTCCAAATCTGATAGTATCATTTATATCTAATTGATTGAGATATTACAAGTAAAACCTTTAACGAAGATGTACACCGGGCTCCTTTACCTGTATCCGGGATAGACGTGACATGTTGAGGGGAACCTAGTTGACCGACGCCGCATACACAAGGAACCTGTGCTCAAGAGAAACTCTCTCCACGGCAGGTTTCGCTCTGTGCTTGAAAACTGTCCGAGGCAAGTGCAGGAGCATTAAGAAGAAAACTCGTCACATACTTGGTGTGAAAGTCTTTTCTTGTCATTTCCTCTTCGATATTTTTTTACAGGAAGTACTCATATGACTCTCATAGACTTTCCTATTCGCCTGTCAAAGATGATTGTTTGAGCGTGAAGGTCACCTGTTACGATTTGAGGACGACTTCTATTTACCCGTCACAGATGATCGTGTTAGGGTGAAGGCCATTCCCGGCAATTTTAGGATGAATTGAGCTGGAACAAGGAGCTAGGAATAATTCGTTATTTCAACACTAATTTTCTTATGACTTTACGAGACGTGCAGTAAACAATTCAAGAACCCTATATTAGTGTCAAACTTTCTCTTTAGCCCAGGTTTATAATTCTGAAGTAATTACGCGTTCACGACGTCATTCTTTTTTTTCGAATATTTTTTTCTTTGAGTTGAGAGACGGAACCTACCGCAGCAGTGAATGTCAAGATTTCGTTCTACTCAAGCAAATAAAGTTATCAATTCTAATACTAAATTTGCTTATATTTTTAAAACATTTTCAGATCCGTACATAAATTACATCTCTTACTGTTATTGAAGAATAACAAATAATGCGTCCGATACAGTTGGGAACGAAGATGATTTCTCGCGTCGGTCTTAAATCTCATTATCTCGTGTGGAGTGAGGCAAATCGAACATTAGCATTCCATAGATTCGACATGTCTTCCTAAACCTAAAAATTTTCTCTCTTCGACAGTTCATGGTTAAGATTTGTCAGGAGAACTATTATTACTCCCAGTAAGTTTCCACTATTTGCCTCATCAATTTTTTTCGAAACTTTCACATTTATTTGTAATGAAACTTTATTATTCGTTGGAATTGGGTGTTTTGAGGGGGGTGGGGCTTGAACCTCCTTCGCTACCCAATCATTGGTCCAGTGTACCTCCATTCTGTATATTATAACTACGAATGTTTTTCCTTAGCCGAGAAAACGCATCCGCTGAGCTAGAACTTCTTCAAATATTCTCAACATCATTACTATTCGGAAGACAAAAAGGAGCTAGTTGCACTCATTAGATGATCTGCATACAATGGTCGAGAGTGCGTCAGAAAGCGAGAGTTCTTTGGAAGGCAGTGTGTCTTCCTATTGGATTTAGGGCACGAAGTTCTAACAACACTAACGTCTCCCATTTCCAAACTGTCCGGTGAATATGACTCCAGAAGGTTGCGTTTTACAAATAAATCGCACAGAAAAAATGAGCCATTATCAAATATTAGAGCTCTGAGAAGTTTAATGTTGAAGAACCATTTCTGTGGAATTGTGTGAAACGTTTTTCTCACACTCCGTCGAATTGCCTAGAAGAGACCGTACTCTATTCTTAATTTTTACTCGTCACTCAAGAATGGAAATTCACATTTTAGTGAAAGCCCTGTGCGGGTAATAGCAGTTTATTGAGAATGGGTGTCGCCTAGAGAGGAGAGTACGGTAAATGTTGGTGTAGTTATATGAAAGAATAACTTTATTCAGCTTTAGGTCGGAACTGTTATTTTCATAATTATCTATCATTTCCCTATATGTTTATAGTTTATTCCGTATAACTCCTGTTTCTAAATAAAATTTCGTGAAATTGTGCGAAACTGCCGGGAAGAGACCATTTAAACTGGGTGATATTAGATATTACTATTTACTAGTGTATTTAATATGCAATTTACTGTCAATTTTGCTTCAAACCTTTCATACAAAAAAAATAAAACGAACAGTTTTAACGGACATAGTTCAAGTTCGCTCTACGAATTGTTTGTTATTCGATGTTCAGTTTTTGGCAATATTATATAGAAATTTGGTTCATTTATCTTTGTTACCATAGAAGTATACATTAATAAATAAATTATACAATTCTAAGCAATAAAAATTATTGTTACGTCTTTGTTTTCTGTATTCTAGATTTTCTTATATTATCTGACTTCTACATACTTTCTATGGAGAGGTAATCTTTGACACTATTCATCAGTATATTTATCTAACACATGCAAATCTTCCAAAGACAGTTTTGTCGGAGAAACCGTTTTATGAATGGACAATTTTAAAATATCGGGAATCCCGGGACCTATCCGACAATTTAATAATCGAGGGTGAAACAACTTTCAAAAAAGGATGACTGATAGGATTTTATTCAAAAGAGACACTCTAATGCAAAATGCGATTTCCAATTCTACGAAATGTTTTTCGTCTTTCCTATTATTCATTGCGAACTTTTGCAAAAATGTATTATCACCTATGAGAGTACAATTTTCCCCTATTCAGGATCATTTGCCTCAAGAATATTAATCAAGTTTAACTAATGTTCCAAAGGAAGGTTAATCTGTATTACAATTTTATCTTTTAGAATGTTTTTCAACTTGGGAAGGTTATCTACTTTAGTAATGGATCCAACTCTAGTACGTAGCACAGCACTGGCAATCTGCATCTCAACGAGGGAAAAAGTGTGGTCCGTTTAGTCACGAACCATCGATGCGAAAAAAGTTGATATAGATCTAAATGACTTGCAGAGCTGTTACTGGCAGTTGAAGCCGACGACAATAGATCAATTGTATATTGTTTTCGTCACAACCCCTTCAAATATCAGGAGACAAGTCAAATCCGACGTAGAAAGAACGGTATGCAAGGACGACTCCAAACATTTATGTATAGCTACAAAGAGATCCGAGCATTAAGTTTTATGAGAACTACCTGAAGGCTATGCAATCAGACGTGTCTCTCCCATTGGCTTGCCCTTAGCTGTCCCGCGAATTGAATGAAACTAATCGAAGAAATAAGAGCCCGAAATCAGGAAAGTTCGCAATCTTGGAAATCTTCAAATAGAAAGAGACACCATATTAATAAAATCGAAATAACTCATTAAAATAGAGAATTATTTCTAATGACCACATCTCATGTGAGAGCGTTGAAGAATGAACAATGATATACATTTAAATGTGCTCAAGGAATCCAACATGAAAGTTCTGGCGATCTATGCGAAAAAAGCGATAGATTTAACAAAAGTTCGATCCAAAATTTTGTAAGTTAAAGCTTCTTTATTGGAATTTTTTATAATTTATATTGTAAGATTATATTGTATTGCAGCAGTTTATCATATTCGGTTTAATACTTTATTCGTACCTTTGTAACATATCGCTTTTGACAAGAAATATAAGTTTCGTAGGTTCGTTTCTCTGGAATGCATCCATTCCACAATAACATGATTCGTTTTATTTATAGTCAATATATTATTAGTCAAGAAAGACGACGAGACTTTATTGAGACACTATTACAGATTAATAATTTTAAATTTATTGTTCTAATTTATTAAAAAAATCTCTTTAAACGATGTAGTTATAATTTTTGATTGATGAAAGGTGCATCTCTGAGATCAATTGGTCTCTTCCTTCAGCGATGCTGTAGCGACGTACACAGTCGCATATCCATTTTGAGGGAGCGTGATTATAATATGGAATAAAATATTCAAATGGTATTCATTATGTCTTCTCATGGCGTTCTTATTGACGCGTGTATTCTGAGCCGGCGTCCAAGCCCATTCAGCCATTTCTCGTGGCTCGCGCTCAGCGTTTTTATTTTATTAGCCGCTGGACTTTCTCTGCGTCGATGGTCGGCGCGTGGGAAAGCCGGCCGGCCCGCAGCGCCGCCATCTCTCTCAACCACAGCTTCCACCATGGACACGAAGTCATTATCCACTAGACCGTGGAAAATAAACTGATCGATTTATCACCGTAATCATTACTGATTGGTCAGGCAGTTTGCAGCAGTATATTTATTTTCTGTCTGGGGACTACGTTAACGAAGTGACACTAGGAGAAATATCAGCTAGGATGTTGACTCGGAAGGAAATAATGTAATTTTAGTCAAGTTTCGTTTCCAACATAACATCCTCTCATTAGAAAAGCTATATTTCAGAATACTATTTATAAATGGGAAATGTAGCGTGCTGCTGAAGCAAGGGACGTTACGATGTAGGAGGTGGATGGTAGGGGCTATTGTTAGAAGATGGACCGTTTAGTTGGGTTTACCAACAACTTGGCCCACGTGGAGGTATTAATACGAGTACTTAGTTTTATTAAGATTTTGTGATACTAGATGTAGTAGGAGGTGGATAGAACAAGGATAGTTCGCTTTTCAATTGTCACAGTTATATGAACTGGAACATGTTACAATTTTTTCTGACCCCGCCGAGAATTGAACCCGAAGTGACTCAATTGTGGCAAGCAAGCATGAGCTACCAGTGGGAATGAAAAGCTATATTCTCTCTCAAATAATGTGTGCATCCTGTTACATTACCCGTGAAATTTTTTTTCGCATTAACGGATAATAAAATTAGTAATCATCTACGTTTATCTTATTTGACATCGAACATGTTTATAGGTTACTTTTGTGTGTGCAGTAGTGTATTAAAAATTTTGTAATTTTTAACCATATCTAGAGAGGGAGAAACATTTTACATAATTTTGATTCATTATTAATTGCTCTTTTTGACTAATATCGTCGATAACTTAACGGGAGACAGGTACGTCCTACGGAATGAAAACATGTTGTAGGACATACTTCATTTTCCTTGTCCACTTGTTTGTCACTATTATGACTAGTGGGGAAAAACACTTAATAACCCATGTCCTTTGAATCGTAAAATGATTCACCGAAATTACTGATAGATAATATCTGGATTTCCCTTTTGCCTAAGAATAATAGCAGTTGCATTTCCGTCATTGCAGCGCCGCCGAATGTAACCGAATTTCAACTTCACTCTCAGTTTTTCCCTGCAAACCGCTGCACATCGTGTCCGGCAGCGCTCCACTAACTTCATCGATTCCAGTTCCGGTGTTCTCAATCTTTTCTCGCCTTCGTAGCTCATAACATCCATTGGAAAAGTTTCCGCAGCACTCGCCAGCCACCAGCGACTTTCGCCACCCACTCATTACATAACCACTGACCACATCCATCTCAAATTGCACACCTGAGGTTTCGCAGGCATTTTTGTCACTGCTCTTTTCATTATCTCTCCAACCACTGGAGGAGTGGTCCATTTTCTATCGCTTCAAAATTTCTATTTTCGATGGGATAAAAAATATCTGAAAGCATATGTTCCACGATAAAATACTTGAACTACTATCATATTTCGTTTTCCGTACTTATAAAAGACTCCTCAAGCATTAAGTAGTTAAGCATGAGCAATACCATGTTTATTAAATTGTATTTCATTACCTCATTTCACCTCAAATTTCAAAAATTCGATCCTATTTGTTTAGATGTATTCCAAATAATATTAAATACAATGAAGATTTGAGCGCTCTAGCACCGTTCCGGGCCATCTCCTCCTTTTTTCCTCTCCACTGTTCTCAATATTATTAGTCTACGGACAGTTATACTATTGATTACTTCACTCAAAGTTTCAATGTGGTTTAAGATTTACGATGGTTATAAATAATTTATTTATTACTGGTGAAAACATGCCAGGAAATATATTGTCAATTTCCAACCGGTGATAAATTAATGTTAATTAAAAATGAAAATGGAAATGAACCACCTAAATATCTAGTACGCCATGTAGCTGTGAAAATCTTTAACACATTTTTGTATACTTTTATCGCATCATAATTTTTTTTCTTTTGTTTGTACTTAAAACGGTTTAGCTTGCTGCCATCTAAGAAATGAGATCTCAATTTATCCTATGGCTCCAACGATCCACGAATATCAGTTCAATGTATTTTCTCCGTTCACTAGGTATCATAGGATCTGTGTTCGTAAATACGTGTTAACACATTTTTACCTAACATATTTTCTTATAAAACATTTAGCTGATGTTAGGTTTTGTTCTCAGTTATTGGCTTCTAATAGGCCCACCCCGTGATTTTTGATTTGGCAAAAGTGATGTCATATGTGCACTCCCTTTATTAGACACGAGTGACGTGACATGCGTCAGTTAATTCTGCCACTGTTCTCTTCAGCTTCCTGTCCAACACCGTCGTCGTATTTCCTCATAGTTGTGTGTCCGCACGTGCAGAATGGACCGTACATCAGCGCGCGGAGGCTGCGCGAACATAGTGACAGCGGAGGAGAAAGTAATGATCTGCTCCTAAGGCTGCGCTTAGTGCTGTACACACATCACGGGATGTCGTCACATCAGATCTCTCAATAAAGACTATTCCTTACAAAGGAGCCTCTGTCATTGTGACATCATTAAGAAGAATTAATTAAGTTTATTTCTGTCTTTTTATTGCACTGGTGTCTATCAATATTGAACATTAATGAACTGCATGTTTTAAAAAATGTATATAAACGTCGAAAATAAAAGATATAGTAAAAACGAAAAAAAACATAAAAAAGGAATAAAACTCCATGGAATACTATAACTCACGTTATTAAGATTAACTTACCTGCAACGCAGTACAGGATGGAAATACTAACTATTTCAAACTACAACCTAAATCAAAGTTACAAATGACAAGGTTAATAGAAGCAAGGGGAAAACATTCTGAACCCAAATTCTTATTTACGTCTGGTACTGTATTGTTCGTCCCCCAAGGCCGATATAAAAAGAAATTTATGTTGAATCGTGGCATCAGCATTTTGAATTGCCTCGTCATGGGCATACGCCTTAAAAATTTAATAAGTCTCTTATAATTTTTCTCTTCTCTCTTTTATACTTTATATTCCATTGGTAGTTAGTACCAAAGAATTTCACGATGTTGTGAAAGAAATTATCTCATGAGAAATTGTCAATGATGTATAATTCTTGAAACCATAAATAATGATATTTAAACGCGTGTGGTAGTAGCGCAACCAATGTACCTCGAACTCGTCGTGTACAAATAATGCAAATCTCCGTAGCATACTCTAAATTACCAAATCATAATTCTTTATTTCGTTATACCGTTTCTAATCAACCTTTAACTATTTCTTTGACGATGAAGTATGAGTTGTAAGGATAGTAAACAATTTTTGAACCGTTATTCTTCATGGAGTATTCTACGACTTTTCCATTTAAACCCAAACAAAAAAACAATTTATTACGGTTCCTTTAAAATTCTTACAATTCTTCAAAAATACCTTTATTTGATACTTCGAGAAACAATGCCATTACATTCTCTCAAAACAAGCGAGTCTTCAGTACAATAATCTTTGCTTGCCATTTGGAGAGATAATAAACTCTCAAATAATTATTTAATGTGACCACATAAAAACACCAGCGCTTCGAATATTTTAAATGTTGAATGAAAGTGGTGGGCGGATCGCGAACGGAATACTGTAGTGGAAGCGTGCCAGTGCGCAAAACTGCAGGTCCCGGATTCAATCCCCGATCCCGTCTCACATTTTCATTTAATATAACATAATTATTGGTCATTGTGGAAGATTATGTAGAAAGAGTAAGTTACAATTTTTCACCACTTTTGTGGAAATTTGAAAAAGGACTCTCTTGTCGAAATTACAAACTCTAATTGACTACTGTAATAGTATGACAATGAATGTAATTGTATACTTGTTTACTTATTTGTTTTGCACACAAAATCGATCGACACAGAACCATTCCTCGAGAACAGGACACCAGAAATGAGGATTCGAGGTTGTAGAAAGTACCAAAGATAAATGGAGATGGGTTTTGTCCGAGGAAGAAATGGAAATGCACATCCCTTAATTTCATTAACTTGGTGGAAGCCACTGGTCGCACAAGTCATTTAGACGCTACCGGATATTTACCGCAACTGTATGGTTTGATTGCATCGTAGTGGTGGGTAGCAAGAGCGTGCGATACTACCGACACAGATCATAACCCAAGAAGACATAGCTACTTGTGCTGTAGATGCAGGAGAAAGTAACTAACACCAACTTCCTTCCATATTTATTCACATGCAAGTACAGCTATGCGCACCTCGACCCTCCCCCCTCCTTCTCTTCTAATTACTTTTACCTCCTCACCATCCAACCGTAGCTCTCTCACACGAAACATATGCTCTTGCATGCTCTGGTGCTAACATCAATAGTAAGGTAATTTGGAATTTCTATCACATCGGAAATCCTCACAAGAGTAATTCCACATCAGATCAACACAGTTTTAATAGATTGTTATCTGATCATTCAGATTTTGATAAAATTTAGTAGCCATATAGACTAAGAAAAACCCTAATATTATTGTAATATTTAAACTCGCTCTGAATTTACAGGTATGTAAAAAAACTCCAAAAAGAACACAAAATTCTTGAATTACTACGAAATCTCTCCTAATTTACAATACAATTACCTCTAACAATATTAAGAGATATACGAGTGACTCGTAAATAGTCTTATATTTTTTGAGACTCCTTTTGATGTTCCCCATCCCCATCATGTTTCTGATTATAATTCCTTAAGGAGAATGGTTTTCATTTTACTATTTCATTTATTACATGCATTATCAAGTATAGAGAATCGGAGAAAACGTATGTGTTTCACAGATTATGCGGGGCGAGTAATATACTATTTTGTGAAGATATTAAAATACATGTTCTTTATAGTGCGTTGAAACATCCTTTTCCGAAAACTACAGTCACTAAAAGAAAATTTGCTTCTCGCCTTCATTACTCTCCAACTGAACAGTGGGCGGGGACTGTAAGTGTTGATGATCACATTAACACCTGATGCTAATGACTCTATGAAACGATGTAATTTCACATCTGTAATTTCTCTTGGCTTCACTTCAAGAAGAAATAATGTACCAAGAGAATGGAAAGAAGTCGAGAGAAACTTTTGTGAAATGCGCCATGTCAAATTCACCACTTGATTTCTTACTATCCATCCCTCAGGGAGATACACTAATTTATGTATATTTTCCTCAAAAAAAAAACATTCGCTCGAAATGAATACAACAATTTTAAGAATAAGTTTTGGAATTACGTCAACTATATTCGTGAAGGAGGACGATGTGGTTATATCCTTTGTCAAACACTATCAATTTCCAATTGAACTCCTATTCTGATTCATAATTCTTGTGACGTACACACGGCTCTAATGACATAGATGTGGACAAGCCCTAAAGCCTCAATAATAATAATAATTATTATTATAATAACAGTAACTACTTACCGTGCACGATGTAGGTCAATGCTAAATCCAGGAATATATTCACTTCATCGAGAAAATATTTCTGTTGAAGATATAATGATCATCAGATTGATGGGTCAATGATGGATCATTAGATGTATCCGCAGATGTAATAATGGATCATCAGATGTAATAATTTCTGAGTAAATCGGACAGAATCTTATGATTTGGACGGTAGTATGAATCTCAGTTGCCATATTCCTACATTGGTGATACATGGCGTGTCTACCATAAAGCGAAATCTCGTCTTATTCAACGCTTCTATCTTGTTATGACAATAGTTATTTCTTGCAAATAAGAAACTATAAACTCAATGTTTGCGTACTTGTATGAATCTCATAAAGCCGCTTCTGAACATTGCGTATGAAAATGTTCTCGTAAAATTAGATTGATTAATTTGGTAAACGAGACCATCCTCCATGTTGCAGGTGTTGGGTCCACATGAGTACTCGACGTCTGCTGGCCGCGATGGATCCACAGTATTGCTTCTGACAAGTGAAGCGACGGCGGCGGCAGCAGGAGGTGCCACCGAGGTGACACAATTTCTTCTCCGACCTACACCTACCACCACGGTATTGTTTACGCCGACGACGCTGCGCGGCCGTCGCACCAGCTGGTCCCACGTAGTCGCCTCCACGGTGTATGGTGTGGAACCAGTGGTGAGCACTCTGGCACCTGCACCCGCTGCTCAGGCTCCGCTCGCTAATCTGCTACTCTCACAGGTACGTGCTTCACGAATTCCATGGAATTGCGATGTAACAATTGTCGAATACAAGATAATACACGAAGGAGGGGAAGTGGAAGAAATCTTCATATGTGAGGGAGACGAAGAACAAATTTCCGTGGCTCTTTGGCTCAGGAAGGTCCTACTCGGGCATTTGGAAGAGTAATATGATGAAAAAACATTTGCTCGTTGTAATCGGTCTTAACGAAATCTTACTGAAAAAGAATGCCACTCGCCTCCGAAAAATATTTTACCTTATTTTGGGGTTTGAATAAGACACTTCAATGAATTTATTCATTTTTTTTCCTTTATCGCTTGTTAAACACGAATTAGGGTTTCCCCAGAACGCTGTAACAATATAGCAGTATGCTACTAGTTCCTGTCTGAATAGTTTCGAATAATATAAACTGAACTGATTATAAAACTATTTGTGTAGTATTCTGAAAAAAAATGCAGTCACTTTAAGTGAACGAAATTACTAGTGAATTCAAATGTTTATTTGGCAAATATGTCGTTATATAATAATGAAAATAGAAAATGAAAATATGTATCTTGAAATAAAAGTATAATATCTAAAAATGTATTTTTGTCGTGTTAAGTCAAAATTAACGGAAACGTACGAATACTTCATTTCGATGTATGTCACTTTTATTTTTGTTGCTTCTTTACGAAAAATGACGCCCTAAACTGATACGTATACCGCTCAATCAAGTACCTCAATGGGACGTGACTTAACCCGGGATAAGTGGGTTATTGCTTCGCCTCCGGATAAGGCGTTGGTATATTCATCTTGTGATGTCCATCTAGAAACCGCCACTTACGTACGATATTACTCTGATCATCATAATTTCTTAGAAAATAGCTCTCAGATGCATCTTGGAGAAGATTAGGGATACAAAAAATGAAAATAAAGTGGTTTACATAATCGTCATTGACTTGCGTAGCTGCTGCTGGGCGGTCTCCAAGGTCCTGGTCTGGGGCTACCACCCGCGTTGTTACTGGCTGGCGCAACTCCGCCTCCACGGCCCACGCCCACAACCGAGTTGAAAACACGCGCCACCACCTACGTCACCACGGTGACTCGTGGAGCATCTACGGTGATCCCGCTCACTTTCCGAGGGAAAGAGATTCTCACCACCATCGTTGATTCCTCCGAAGAAGTAAGTTTATACAACTCTCTTTGTTTCGTGTGGAGATTTTATACTTTTATAATTACGTTCTCTGATGGATGGTCATTGTAATAAAAAAGTGAGAATGAATCACAATATAATGACCAAACCTTTTTTTCTTTTTCAAAATACAGCCCACAATCAATGCGAATGATATGTAACTTTGGTTTTCTTTCCGGCCAAGGTGTTGCTCATGATGGCCAGCTCATGATTTATTGCCGAGGTGAGCAGAATATGTAATACATTTTCAGGTGATTACTGCCACTGAATTCGTGACGGAAACGATCGTGGTGACGCCGACCGTGGCGCCGACCGGACAATTGAACTCTCTCCTCCTGCCAGCTCTTCTGCAAGCGCAGCTTTTGGCTGGACAAGCCGGGCCTCCAGCTTTGCCCGGTGCTCTACCGGGGGCTCTTCCTGGCGCTCTGCCTGACGTTGCTTCACCTCAGCTGGCGCAACTGGCGCAGTTAGCTCAGCTGCAGAACCCCGATGCACCGACGGCACCTGCGCTGTCTAATGACCGAGAAGACAACGATACTCCGTCAAGACGACGCTTCATCGGTGACGAAGGCGAACGACCGTCCCGGGAGTCGCCCGCTGCCGACACGCAACCGCCGCCCAAGCGACGTTTGAAGCGACCGAAGCGTCCACCAGCAGCAGAACACCCTGCTCCCGATCCTGCACCCGTGGGAAAGAGCTCCGTTGTTACGCTCTACGTGTCCGGATCTCGACCAGGCGAATTCTCCACTGTAGTGTCCACTGTTGTGGAAGACGTTAGACGTCGACGTCGCGACGTGGACGCCATCGAAGCGTCAGTGCCTCCTGCCATTGCTGCACTTACTGATGAATCTGACTTAGATCAAATAGCTCCAGCACCCGCACGCGCCACTCAATCTCTGGAAAGCGTGGTTGGTGATGTGCCTCGCCATTTGGCCGCCGTCGCCGACGATGCCGACAACACCGGTCATTTTTTATTGAAAGGCGCCGCTGAGCCTGCCCCTCTCAAGCGGAAGAGCGCCGAATTCCACCCTCGGGGCAGATCCATTCATAATGACGACACAACTAACTCGCAACATGATCCGCGACGAAGGCGAGTACGCGTTCGCGTGCGCCCTGCGTCGTCAAATGTCAGCGGAGAAATCTTTACTCAAGCAGAGGCACAACGGCACGAGCATGCGCATGCAATGGCTATTGACCTGGGTGCATTCGGACAGCGAACAGCGCCTGCGCATGCACATGGTCTGTTCGGAGACGGGGCAACGAGCGAGCGTCCACGCAAAAGGATTCTCGTTACGCGACGAAGACCTGTATCTCCCACGCACTCTGTGACTTCATCCTTACCTACTCATCACAAGGCTCCTGAAGAAGAAGGGAAACTTGGCACTGCGGCCTCTCTAGAGGACGCCATTGTCGAAGCGCATCAAGTGGCTCCGTCCTCGGTAGCACCAGTTTCTCCTGTACCTTCCTTCCGCCGACGTGTCGTAGTGACGCGACGCCGACCGGTATCATCCCTTATCGCTCCCACGGCTGCTTCCACAGCCTCTGCCCGTCGACGAGTGGTGGTGACGCGTCGCCGTCCTCTGCATCCATCTACTACGCCTTCCACGACTACCGAAGAGTTATTGTCATTGCTCGATGAAGATTCATTTTCTGTTCCTGTGGACGAAGACAATTCTTTGGGATCTGTGGAGGCGCCGCGCTTTATACAGCGTCAACGACCCACCACACAAGCACCTACTTCATACGCACCCGAAATTCAAGATGTCAAAGTTCAAGAACCGCAGTTCAGTGGACGCCCTTCCCCTCAATCTCCGGTACGCGATGCCACCACAACATCCACCACTGAAACGCTTGCAGAACCTGAAGCAACTCCTGCTGGAGATGACGAAGCTTTGCTCGACGACGTCAAGGATATACCAGATCCCGTTACAGCTTTGAAGGCAGAAGAAAAGGAAGTGCTTGAAGGGTCTAAGACGCCATCACCTGATGGAACACCTCCAACTGATGTCACATTCAATAAGGAAACAGAATCTCACCAATCAACCCATGAAACTTCAACCGAGCCGGAAATCATCACTTCTTCTGAAGGCAGTTCCACGTCGACAGGAGCATCTCCCGCAACACCTGAGGAAGAAACAACTTCAGAGATCGAAACAACAACGCCGTCAGAAGAACCTCCTCGGCCACCCCGCCCTACTCTTCCTACACCACGAGCGCCACCCCCGCGCCAGCGACCAGCCTTCACCAATCGTCGTCGCCGCCCCACTGAGTCCTCTTCTGTGTCTCCATCGTCCACCATCAACTCCTCTCGAGGGGCATCGACTCGCGGTAGGAGACCATCTACGCCGACTTCCACGCGCGGCTTCCGACCTTCCTCAACACGAGGGGGATTCAGGCCATCTGTCGCTGTCCCCTCGTCCACGACGGAAGAGGCGGAGGCGGAGCACGCAGTGGACGAGGTCAACGCCGCCTCACAGGTACGTGGTGGAAAAGAAACGACTGGAAAGTTGATAAAAGAAAGAAATTCATGAATACTTTGTAAAATAGGAAAGTTTAAAAAAGTAGAATACATTAATTTTTACAACTTATCCATGACCAATGGTTTAAAAATTCTATACATTTTGAAGATGCATAGCCACAGAAAAATTTGAAAATACGAGCATCTAAGGACATTAATTGTGATTCATAGAAAACAAAAACCTTTCTATTTCAAATATATTATATCTCGTGGTTTCATATGTTTCTAAATTCACGTTATGTTAAAATATTTGAAGTGCATATTTACTTTTTCCTTTTGTATATGGAGTAATTATTCCTTTTCGTGTCCCTAAGTGCATGTTATAAATTATGATAACGGTATTGACGTGATCGTCTAGGTACCGTTCGACACATCCCTCCAGCTGGACGAGGTAGAAGAGCAGGAGGTACCTTCCACACTCGACAGTCAACCTTCATCGCCTACCTCCCCCATTGACACTCCACCAGGCACTGAAGCTACTTCTCCTCTTTCCGAAACAGAAGCTTCTTCATCTGACCTCGGAATGACCCCTCCTTCCCCCGTGGATTCCGAGGTGCCTCCTCCCACGCCACCTCTCACTGACGACCTGGCCCTTTCCGCCACCCCCACCCCAGCCCTGGAAGAGTTCATCACTCGTACCATTACACGCACGCGCTTACGCACCTTCACGTGGGTGGTGACTCGTGTGGCGGGTACGGAGCAAGTGGTGACATCGAGCACCGAGGTGAAGCCACACATAACGACGACGACGGTGACACAACGCGCGCTGCCAAGCACCGCGCCCTCAGGTGAGAGCGCCGCCGCTGTAGCGGCTCTTGTGCGTCTCTGTCCACTTTCCTACCCGGCCAAACATTTGCCATACGCTAGGGCTCTCATTGAGTAATGTCGCAGCTCTTGACTCTATTACGCACGTTACGACTTAAAGTATACCGTGAACCCGACTCTCGATTCTTCGGGTGTATTACAAAAATTTTGACGAACTGCCACAACTAATTTTAATCTTGAAATATAAACTATATTGTACTATCCTTATTCAATAAATAGAACCTCGTAAATTGATTTGATGTAATTTGTATATTCTAAATACAAATGAAAATGAATGGCCGCTTGGTTTTGATAGACTTTGATGTTACCTTAAAGAAAACTTCTTTTTGTCTTCAATGGAAATGAACGTGCAACAAAATGATTAACGTATTTTGTTAACTTCCATTTAGTGCGAAAAGTAATAAATAGTTGGGAAATATATTGGACTGAATAGAGTTATGTTTTTGTTAATCTCTTCAAATAAGTGGACTTACCGAGAATCCATTAGGAAAATGCAATTTGAATGCTATTGATGTGTCCAAAAAGAAACCCAAAGAATCACGTTTGAGGTCCCAGCTAATGAGAGATTCGTTTCCCTCTCCTAAGCCCTTTTGGACGTGACGTTATCCTTCAGCTACTGCGACCGCGGTTGGCTTACCTTTGGCCACCCGCCCTTCGCCGCCTATCTTCACCTTTCTTCCTATGCTGTCCTGTGTCTGTGTCCGCGCGCTCCCTTGTACATATACGGCCCCTGAAGTGATCAAAGCACGATCACCAACTCTCTTTTACTTGGGAATTGTAAAATACTTCCATGCTCATGTATGTGTTTTGTTTTTAGTGTATGTATTTTGTCACCAGAATATTAACACTGTAAATAAACTTTATGACAAAATATGATTTCGAATGTGGATTTCATTATGTTTACAAGTATTTTAAACTACTTACCTCTAAATTTATCTCTAACTTACCTCTAAAGATAGAGGTAATATTTACAAGTAGTAATAATGCTTTGAAAATAATTCATCTTACTACGTTTCAAGTAATTCCTGATTTTGCACCAAATATTTACGCTCTCAAACTTATCTTATATTTTCTGGAAATGCTCATCCAAAACGAGAAACACAAATCAATTCTCTCAGAGAAATTTGAAATAACGGAATAAGTATGATCCGAGGTATTCTGTAAATAAATTTCTCGCAAATACTCAGTAATAACTCAGAGGAGAGAGAATTGTGCCTAGACGAAGTAGCTTTACACAGACGAGGTATCGTAGCGAGACCACCGACGTTGCCCCCACCGCCGCCGCCTCCATCGCCTTTGCCGACACCGCTGCGTGCGTGGACCGGTTGCGGAGAAAGCTGACAGCGAGAGGGGATGGGGGAAAACATGGTCTGAGCAGTTGCGTAGAAAGTGGATGCTGGCATCTCAGCCCCGGGCGAATTAAATCATGATTTAATTAGATGGGTCGACGGATAATTCCACTGATTGTCTTCACAGAAGATACACTCGACACGGGAAATATGTTCGGATTGATATAACTTAAAGATATTATCAGTAAATCTTCAGTTGTTCTCTTGCGTTTTAATGTTTACTCTAATTTTTGTTTAAATCATTATACAGGAGTAAACTTTACTATTTCTTTTGGAATTAACATAATGATTTGAATACATAGCCCGCAAATGTGCATGGTATGACAGAACTCCAGAGCCTTCCTTGTATTCAATGAACAATTCTATTGCCTATTAAGGGGAAAGACTTATGGCCATCCGAGCTAGTTTCTGGGGGAAATAACCACGCATACCTCACTAAAATCGAGCAAAAATGTAAGAGGTTATGATGTAGCTAATTTTCGGAATACGACCATGAAATTTTCGATTCTTCGACGAATTTAAAACAAATTTAAAATAAGTTTATTGTAGGTGAAAAAGGATTTAGGTGAGCAATGAATGATACTTTTCGGGTTGGTGTAAATCTCGTGTCTCGGCGTTAAAGGAATAAAAAGATGTCTTTTTTTTCTCATTTGTGAGTTGCATTCTGTGGAGAGAAATGTCACGATTATAGAGTATTTCTAATTATTCTCACAGTTGCTAAAAGAAATTCGTCGAGTCACAGTCTTTGTAAGAAACGCGTGAAGAAAAATGAATGCGGAAAAACTTAGGAATTTGTATTGTTCACTTTGCTATTTTCTGAGTAGAACATATCAAAAGTGTCACACTTTTTGTCTGAGACACTGTCTATTTGCTGATGCCTCGTCCGTGACGATGTTCAGAGTAGGCCATAGCTGTCAACGCGTTCCGGATCCTCATCTGTTTCCATTGCTATTACGAATAACTCCGAACATTGATAGCTTCATAGCTTTCAATAGCGATTTTAAACACAATCCGAATGAGGCGAAATGCTGTCTGGAGAAATACCCTGGTGTATATCAGCGACAGAAATGATGAAATATTACTAAAATGTCATCCTACAAAAAGTTAGGTTTTCATATAGGAATCCGTATGATAATTAGATAAAATCTAGGTTAAATTAATTCCTGGTGATAAAATAATTGTAATGAAAAATTTCTGTCAATATTCCTCCTACATTCTCTACTTTATGATTCGTTATACTTTAAAAGAAATAACCTGTTTCTTTTATTTCCCTGAGCTATAACTGCAATTTTTATTAGTGAGATGGAACAGGAAAACGGTGAATGGATGATTAGACAACTAAGTATTGACATGTCTGAATGAAAGAAAGTGGTATCATTGGTGCCACCACGTCATCGGTACAGTCAATTATATGCATCACAATGTAATTGGCGTGAGTTTAGGAACACTCCCTACGCATACCCTAGGAGTCGAAGTTGTCATTCCATTTTCCGAATGAATCTGTGTGACAAACTGGTGTGAATCTTGATATTAGTAATACCATGCCCTGAACACACACGGCGTACCGCAAGATTGCTTCATAAACCCCGTTTTCTTTACAGCGGTGGCGTCTGCGGGCGAGGATGACCTGGGTGAAGAAGGCCGCGCCATGGCACTGGCCACTCGCGTCATGTCGAATGGCGTTGAAGTGATTGTGGCTGGTGATCGCAGCACCTTGCCGGGTGGCGGTCCAGCAGCCCCTGTTGCCCCGAACGCCGTTGTTGGGCCTACTACGCTGCCACCATCTACACTCTCCGACCAGGTGAGACGACAGCGATACACGGCTCGTAAACATTCCCTATGAACTGGGTCAACGCATCTCTCTGATGAAATGAAGACGTCCCGTAATGTTCCTTTAGCATGGCCCGCAGAGTGTTCCCCAAATGCAAAAGTAAACGCTTAGAAATGGTGCGGTGATCTAGTGATCCCGCAATGAAACCCAAGTGTTCCCTGGTGCATTTCTGAGACTCGTGATAAGCAATCGTGATAAGCAGCAGCATTTTCGAGTGCAAAAAGGACTTCGGGAACACACATTCTTTCCTAAACTAGTGTTCGCGAAGGGTACCAGGGATGTACCGCTACTTTTGTGGACTCCAGGCACACTTCAGCAACCTCGGGGCACACTTCGTCAAAATTTTGTACGCTTCATTTTCATCAGGGCTTGGGTTTAATGTTATATAATAAAAAATTCAACCACTAATATCTAGTTAAAACGTAAATAAATTCGTAGGGAAGAAGATAAGTCACAATATACTCAGGTATCAGTTAAGTTTGATCTTTAGTTTTCATATTACATTCGTGTGTTCGATGTAAGTATATTTGTAACGTGAGCTTCAGTGCTTCAAATTTAGTCACTAAATCCCCGTCTTTTAAGAAACTGAGTAAACAAATATGTTTATTTCCAAAATTAGCATAAATACACAAGACATGTGGCGTATACAAATATTTTGGATATGACCATGAAAAATGTTATGCCTCATTTGATTCTAAATTGGAAAAAAAATAATCATGGTCATTGATATGTTATCATTGATGTTTTTTTATATTCTGAAGAAACCTGAATATAGTTACCAGACAATGAATACTCGTTGTTCCACTCATACACAACTAACAATGCATTCGCGCGTCTAATCACCCTCATTAGTTACGATTTTACCCTTTAGAAAATCATGGATTCTCAACGACCGCCAATGACAGAATATAACTTTATAATATCTCGATTCATAGTGCTTACATAATTCAGAGCACATTTTTGCATCATCATAAAGTCTTTTTTTTGTGATTTTGATGAATTTTGAAGATTTTCATCGATTGGTAAAACTTTATATCTTTTATGCTTCTTTTCACTTAATACGACGATTTAACAATCTGCTGAGAATCAATACACGAGCGCTATTGACTTCGGTGTTTGACCAAATCTAGAAAGATGTTTAAATAGTTCATATTTACTTCAAATAGATCCTATCTCTTTTATGTGTTTAAAAGATATCGAGTGAGATTAAACATTCCCGTTAAAACGCTTGAATTGCTCATGAATATAAGATTATGATACTACATTATAGTGTAGAGCGGCTGTCAACAAACATAACCAAATACTCACAGATTTAAAATAACGGTGGTCGAATTCAGAATATCTACCCTCAACACAAGGTCCTTGTTTGTAGATAGCTTTTATTTACTATAGTGGGAACTCACAAGCCCCTAAGGATTTATAATGACATATCTGAATATTCTAATTCAGCTCTAAAATTTTTAATTGATTAAATAATATTTCGTAAGATATTGTTACAATATTTGGTATTTTTGGAACTAAGAGCAATAATTTAAAACATTCATTTTATTTTTTACTTCAATCAACAAAGGTTCAAGACAGTCATTTTACATAGAAGACATATTTAAAATCACAAGTACTTTTCAAAATTGGAAAAAATTCATGGTCAATAAAGTAGATCGACTGTTGCCTGTCCCTCGTTAACAGAAATTCAGTATTTTTCTTGAAAGCTATAATACATTTTAATTACACTTTCTTTGCAAAAAAGTAACAAGAAAATTGGAGCTTTTTAAAGAAATTTTAAAAATGTACGTTGTTTCATATAAGTTTCCTTTATCTTAAAACCATAAAAATTATAGACCACGTTCATCGACAAAAATCAGACTACATTACACTACGAAAAATAGATGAAATTGACTAATCCATTTGATCAGAACTGCTGTACACGGACGGATGGAATTATGAAAACAACTTCTTTCTGTATCTGGAACCCCCCCCCACCCCCCAAAAAAAAGGAAAACATCAAAATCTGTCTGTGGAAACTTTTCACTTCTACGAGCACGAATAAGAGAAAGTAAATTTGGAACAGACAAGGTCGCCTTTAATGACTAGGAAAACATAACTTGTGATATTATAATGAATAATTTATATATTTTAATAAGAAAAACTGCACATAATAAAAACGCGCTAAACACTGTGACCGTACCTGCAAGATTCCGACGAGGAAGGGACTGCAGTATGTTATGTCTGTAAAGTATTGTCTGTAAAATGTATTATTTTAAAATTATTACAAATTTCGTAAATTTTAATTTTGTAAAATGTATTATTTTACAAATTTCGTGCGATAAGAATAAATCTAGTATATAATTCAGTATTTTTCACTATATCTATTGATATTGTTATAGTGGGATTTAAGTAATCTCTTGGGACGACTATATTGTTCAGAACTTGATGATGAATATTAGGGTTTGGCTCGCAAAAGTCATGCTACGTCTATAATAGTGTGCGTGAAGGGTGTATTATCTGACATAGAGTCCCTATAGTTCTTTAAAATTTCGTGCCCCAACCTAGTGCTCCGGCTCAATCAATTCAACAGGAGATTTGAAAACTCATTACACCATTTGAGGTATAACGCATTGAAAAGGGTAATGCTGGAAGCAAGCACCGCATTTTGTGCTTGAGAGTCATTCTTCTCATGACAATTCGTGTTTACACATAAAAGACATATTTGACTGAGATGATATTAACATTGAGATGATCTACTCGTATAAAATTGACTCATTTACGTAGATGTATAGTTTTTATCTACCATTTGCATATATGGATTATTCTCGTAAATACATAAAGTAATCTCTTTATATTATAGTAGTTTTATAAACAAAGCTTAAAAAGAAAAAAAGGAAAATAAATAGCAGTACAATCTTAATTATGTCAATTTTCCTCCCAGAAACTGCTGAAATAACATTCACGTTGTGAGGTGATTTTATCTTGTTGTGAGATGTCTTCTGTACAATTACAGATGCTAACAATTCCATTCTGTGACGCAATAACTATTCATTTTCTTCAGGAAATGCTTTAGCATTTGTCTCAAGAGAACAAATGCCGACTCATTCGCGAAGAACTTTCTCTAAAGCGCAACGATCACACGAGATGTTAATGGAAAACTGACGTAAATAATCTCTTACACTCTCTAACACACTGTTTGGGAAATTTAACTTCAAATGTTATATCACATTAAAACAGTATTACAACAAATTCTTATCAAAAGTTAGCGGTATATTAATAGATGATTATAATTTATATACGTCCTCCTTATTTACGCCGAAAAAACGAATCGTCATTACCTCCATATTACGATTGAATTTATTATTTGAATAAAAGCAATACGGTGTTTTCTAGTGAATATTTGTTATTTGTATTCAAATGAGCTAATTATCGATATTATTCTTGTCTACAATCATAATTAAATTGCAATTATTGAAACTTTTTTGTGGACAATTATTTATTATTAGTGTCACAAGGTTTCAGCAGTATATTGTTGCCATCGTCAGGTGAACGTATTTTTTGAACATATAGACAAATTTGTTTGATTTATCTTGGCAACAAGTTGAAATACAAATAAAATAAGGACATAGAAAACTAAATAATTTGAAAACACACACTAACAAATCAGAAAAATCATTGAAAACAACTATAAATTTAGGATAAGTTGTGTCAGTTTGTAAATTTAGTGTGTTTTTCGTAAACTTGATATAAAACATATCTGAAATTATATGTTTAAAATAATTTTGCTCCCGATTTAAAATAAAAACATTTTCCCAATCTATTAAGTGATACAAATTTAAAAGGTGTAATGAAATAACATTATGCTGTAGTGGTTTATGTTACGCTGATATTCAAAGAAGAGCTCATTACCAAGATAAATCTTACAAATTATGTTAATATGTTAAAAAAATACTTTCACCTGACGATGGCAGCAATATTCTGATGAAACGTTGTGACACTAATAATGAATAACTGTCTTCAAAGAAAGGTCGGTTCAATGATTTCAATTCAAATGAGCTTTTTTTATCTGTCATCAAAAACATTTTTCGCCGAGAAGTGAGTTCCTTTTCATTTTATTTCGGAAGTTATTAAGATATGTCACACTGACTGTAATAACAAAGAAAGTAGAAAAACTAAAAAAATGGATTTGTCAATTCGTCGAGGGGAACAGGCAATTTACGTTCTGAGTTTTAGTATTTAATCATGAAATCAATGTAGTATTCAATCATATATCAGTTTTAATAGTTTATATAATTTTATGATGATAATTTAATTCCTGACATTCTACCTCCCTATCTATATTTTTGTTTGAGCTAAGAGGTATCTGGTTCGCTTCATAAAAATAAATTTATCGTCGTTAAGAACTTTGGTTTAAATATCTTGAATCATTAAAATAAAATTGTCGTTTCAAAAAGGGTAGTGGTAAAACCAAATATTACTTGAGGTTTAAAAAAATATTTTAAAAGATTTTTAATAGTTAAAAGTTTCATTTGAAAACTTTCTTTTGAAAAATGCGTATTATTTTGCATTAAAAAAGGTAATAACTTGAATTAATGGTGTAAATAATTAAGTTTCGTATGTAAACTCCAGAGATTTACCTAAATTTATTGATCAGCAATTTATTTATTTATCAGTTACTTCACTTTATTTTGGTTTGAACTGTGACGATATTTGAGTAGACTTCATAATATTTTATTTAAATTTTCAACATTCTTCACTTGTAAAAAGAAACTTATTATTGAGTTTCGAGTCTATTTGTTAATCGAGCAGATGCATCGGTTTGTACGATCAGTAGAATAAATGAGACAAACGTAGTTGAATCTGCTTTGGGCATTATAAAACGCTGAAATTATTATTACCTATATTTTTTCACTCAAAGATATCAACTTCTCTGGTACGACATTTCCTATTTACGAAATTATATTGACTCTCGAACTAAAGAATTCAGTCTAGTTATATTCGCGAACGTGGTCATTGTATAACTTCGTCGTTGTGTCCCAATGATTGCTGTTTAAATCATCATTATAATTTACAGCGACGTCTTCTAAGGCACAGAACGTCATAATATTGCCTTCTTATTTTACTTTCCCTGTAGCACTCAGGATGCAAATTTGGCGTTCCCTTTTTTGTTGGATCTGTGAGGAGATGAGTGATTAACAGAACGTTCAGAAAGCTATTATACTTTAGATAAATTCTTAGTTCTTACTCTCTTATTATACCTAATATGCAAGAACTACTATTTTTGAACGCGAGATTCCGTTTTTGGGTTCTCTGATACCAAAAAAATTGTTGTTGAAATTCCATCCCTCCATCTGTCCGTTCTTCCATAAGTAACGTTTCTTATTCACGAATATGTGAATTTCATGATTCGTATCTACGTACTGTCTGCTTTTTGTGAATTCACGTGCCCTCGAATTTTTATCTCTAATTTTAAGAGTACTTCACATAGAAACCAAGTACAATTTAGAAAATTTCACAAAAATTGTCTCAACATTTTTCTTTAAATTTTGTGTATAGAAAGAGTAATTAGTATGCATTACATCCTCAATTTCTCTGTAATTCACTACCACATCAGAATATGGTTTCAAGGGTCTTGTTTGCGTACCCAAGTAAAAAATTAGAAACATACTACGTAGGAAACATGGTGAGAAAGTATCTGTAGTGGTTTTGCATCACTAGTATCGGATGTTTGATTTGGTTCCTCAGAATTGAAGTTCCAGGCATACTTGCACGAGTCTCGAATTCCTTGTGGAGAGTGAGCATTGGTGTTTGCTGTATCCTGACATTATTCTTGACAAAGATGGAAAGCCCTTGCGTCCCCCTTTGGGCAAGAGACGAACGCTTTCTCCGGGGACCGTAAAGCAATCCGCCCCTGGGAGCGCGTGTGCGCGATGCTGGAAATCAAGGCCATAGCATTTGGGGCGTTCCCACTCACTGCGGCTGCTGCCAAATCTCTTGTGTGGAAGGAAAATAGATACTCTTGAGGTGAAAAAAAGAAGAGTATTTACATGAGCGCACATTCCATTCAGAAATCCGTGGTGCATTTAGGAAATATGTTTCCCATCACATATTTCCGACAAGCTGTTTCTGTACATTCGGAAATTATATTTTGTTCAAGAAAAAGTAGGGTATTGTTCCTATGAAAGAAAAAATGGGCTTGGCACGAGTCCCTTGACCTTCCATTTCCAGTCTAGAGCTTATAATTCACAAATAAAAATAATTATAATAATAGCAATGACAATAAAAGAACACGTTTCTTACGCCAATTCAATCAAACCACTCTTGATGCCAAGTAAAATATTTGTGAGGTATAAAAAAATTATAAATTATCGCGTTCCTCTCAAGAGATGATATTATAATATATTGTAACATATTTAATAATGTGTGCTCAGGTTGTCTTGCAAGCACAACGTTGGTGCGTCAACCGTAACATGTTTAAATAAGGGAAGTTATTAACTAATTGACTTACCTAGCCCACTCGGCAAGTCGACTGAAAGCACTCCATTTAATATTGAATGTAAGTAATTAAAATTTAAAAGGTAGGGGTTCGGCCCATTTTATTTTCATGAAATACACACAGTTTCTTATTCAAAGAAAACGCAACTTCTATAAAATTGGTTTAATTATTCAACACATGGAATACATTTAAATTATGCCCTATGCTACTCATACACACTTCCCCAATATATTCCCCCAAAAATCACACATGTAGCAACCATAACAATTGGTTTTACTTTTCATCCAATTACTAATAGTGCTGGTTAATTTTAACTCCACCCTAGATTTAATTTAAACATGATTACACAAAATATAAATCATCAGCAATAACTGATTGTCCTTGATGATTATGGTTAATTACACATTAATGAGCGCCACAAGAGTCTTTGGCATCGTTGCACACGCATAAGTCAGTTCACTGCCACTTGACGCTATTGCAGATGCACTAGGCGCAGTCAGTCATACTAATTGCCTTACAGTTTGTAATTGAAGCTGGACCACGAGTTGTCAAAACGACGTGGGTGTGGCGAGTTCCTTAAGGATGAATGACCCAGGATACTGCCAGACCATTCACTTCTCCACCCCGTAGGTACCATTCGCCTTCTCCGTTACCAGAAACAGACGACACTCAGCATAGCGTTACGAGATACCATTGCAGTTGTGATCAACTCAACTTGACGACGAGTTAATGGCGCTAATCAAAGTTTATGGCCATTTACTTTTCTCAAAATGTTGAAGTCATCCAAACCGAAAATGTATGCCGGAGATCGGACGACAATTAAAAATAAAATCGTTAGACTAATGATCACCTAAGAAAACAAGTTCATCGTAAATTAGCTGTCTTATCTCAGAATAACTCACCTAATGATGCTGATGAGCGACACTGATAATAATGACCTCTGAACATCGTCCAATCTCATCATGAATGAATATCCTGAAATCTGAATATCTGATTGATAATGAATCTCTAATGCATCTCAATAATGTAATGTGTTGTATCTGGAGCGACTCTGTTCCCTTGCTTAAGTAGGCCTCTCCCCACTTAACGTCCCGAAAACTTAGCGAGAAGGTCCCACCCTTCTTTACGTCATGGTGTTCTTTGGTCAATAATTAAAATTTACCCTCCACGTGGGGTATTTTTGATTGGCTAATCAAGAATGACGTCTATTTGTTTTAGACGAATAGCAAGGTTTGATTATCACACTACTTCGTTGTCTCCGAAATCTTAGTGTTTTTCCTTTCGAGCCCCTTTCTACGACACTACGCAATCTCGTGATCCTTATCTCTTTGCATGGTAATATTTAATACTAGAAAGTTACCCTCGTCCCTCTTTGTTCTTGCAAGTGACACTTTATTTCAATTCCTCTGTCCCCCGTCATTGACACTACCATCCTAAACCCCAGATACGCAGATGTTTTCTGTCCCCTCGTTAATGCTGCCTATCGTCAATCATTTTTCATTGTGGACCCATGAACTTCGTTGCTCAACAGTCAAACCCACTTGTTTACCACTATGTCCTGCGTCAATCAACATTCTTACTAATGGACTACTTCGTCGGGCGTGAGCGCCTCACAACGAATCTTCCTTTTTCTCTGTTTTTTTCGTATGACTTTACCCGTGGTTCTGGGCTCTATCTCCAAAATAACCCTAACCTTCCTCCCAAATTTCTATAGTAACTTTCCATTTGCTTTTTCAAAGTACATGTCAACAATGTATCCGGTCAATCATCTCTCACATCCACTCAAATTTCCTTTCCCTAGCCTTCGGTCCACGTGAACTAGCTACGCAGGACGTCCAGACACACGACTGATATTTTTATAACTATTCAAAAGAAACCCCCGGGTCTTTGCCCCGAACGAACCAGTCTTCCCACTCCACTCTCCCTTTCGTCGTACAGCTGTGTCCCTTTGACCTACCCACTCGGGTGCGAAATTTATTTATGATTCTATTCTTTAATAATTTTCAAAATAACTTGTAATTAAAAGTAATGAATTAATTATTCTTTACAATATATGCTTTGCGAAAGAAGTTCCTATAGATCCTATAAACGATACAAATGCAATCCAAGTTGAGAGAGATGCACGTACTTCATCTACCTTTCATTTTACCCCTTGGCAGTTCATCATTTCAATCAACTCGATTCGGTCAGAACCATCCCCATGCCAAAACAAAACGGGGAAGGAGAAATTTGAGAAGTGTTTTTCATAGTTTTTGTCGCAAAATATGATCACGTATGATGATTCTACTGCAAAAAATATCAAATCTCTACAACATCTTGAATTTGGTGTATTTACTTTTCATAAATACTTTTAAAAAATTAGTAATACAAAAAATGTATTTATTTTATTTTGTTAGTCTAAAACTTTTAATTGTGAACAAATTTTTATTTCCCCTTTGTGTGTAAATTGTTTTCAGTATTTTTGTAAATAATATACTTTGACAGTCGTTATCTCTATAATTTCATAGTCTGCGCCATTCATAAAGTAAATGTTTGAGGAAAATTTATTCATTTTTGAGATGAAAATCTGTTATAATTTATTTACCACATACAGATATGCAAAATGAGTCAGGAAAAATAATGACGCTCAAATAATATACTGTTTCATTCACCTGTGTTACGTCTGACCAGTTTCCATCACGTAGAATGATTCTTGGACTTGTTAAAGCCAACAGTTACGCTGAATATAAACCATTTGGTTTCAGACACAGACGGTTTACCAAATTGCAGGGGTCTGATAGTTTATCGAAATACAACAATATTTAACAAAAAAAAAATACTAACTGCCCTTTGAATACGCGCCTGATGGGAGCTTACAAACATTTTCATGGGCTCAACTTCTGCAGACTAAACAGATCTGTTAGTACTTTTTAGAATAATTTCGATATATCTAACACGTGATCGTAAAGTTAAAAAAATTGAAAACGGTTGGAAATGGTATAAATATTTATCAATATTTGCATTAGTTGTCCAGGAACAGAATGGTATTATTGAGAAAGAAATGCTAGCATATCTTGACCTAATCACGAGCATTCACCTGCAAATTTCCGTGCATACTGATATTTCAGTTCCATTCTCGTCAAGCAAATGAATCCTTCTAAAAGTCTTAACTCTCTTTTTGAATTTCTTGAAACACTTTTTGTTAGGGTTCTAGAAACTCAATAGAAAATCGGACCAAAATCACATTTAAGACATGATAAATTTCAGCCAGATGAAAATGGAGACAACTCAGGAATCGATCCCAGGAAGGTATGGGTGGAAATGGTGTACTGTTGTAAAAGGCGAACAGGTGGTGTAGTGGTTAACACAGCTGCGATCAATGCAGGAGTCCCGGGTTCTATTCCCTGCTCGTCGGCATTTTAACCTGACTGAAAATTATCACACATCGTTTCCATGCGTAGATTACACGGAAGAAATAAATGCATATTTCAGCCATATTGTGCATTAATTATATTCGAGGTTAAGAAAACCGATCTTTATCTAAGACCTTGGATCAGAGACTTGATAAATTCCTGATGTATGGACTGCGTACCCTTCAAATGTGGGACACAAACTTTGTTTTAGAGACATGAAATTTACAAAACTAATCTGTTCTAAAACTCATTTTGAGGTTTTTAAACTTCACTAAATTTGTGTGGAAGTTAGGTGCTGCCCACTTAATATGTTTTCGACAATCTGATGTACTGCTCTTGTTCACATAAAATTAATTTCTTGTAAAATTTTGCATCACTAAAAAGGTAATAATTTTCTGGTATTACGTTTTGTCCACTAAGTATTTATAATTCGAACCTTTTATTCTTTCTAAGAATTGTGCTGAAATTCAATCCGCCTCTAACTTAGGACCCTTGATCGGTATTGATGGGATAGTCCCTTTCTTGCTTCCGGAGAGTAAATTAGTTTATTGTCCTCCACAGGGTTAAACGCAGTTTGTAAATTACTTTTTGACAATAAATTTACTTTATTATAAAATTTATTTTATTGATTCATTGAATTATTTACTTTTGTGTGTTTTTATGATACTTGGTATCTTTAAGTGGTGAATTATTGCAGGGTTCTTTAAGTATTGGTGATAGATTACTGCGTGTGGTTGTAAAGTCATAACTGTTCAAAACATGCCATGGATTTTGAAGAATGTGCTTTATTGCAGATTAAATCACTAAGTGACCCTTCTTTAATCGAGCTCAAGTGGTACGTCACATCCTCCACCCTGATTTTGGCGTATTCTGACCGTTATGTTAAAATTCGCCATTCATTTATACTCAGAATTATTGCGTATTCGTGATTCTTCAAAATAATTTGAAGCATCATAGTTGAGTTCCAGTCACGATCAACTTTGAAATGAATGAACTCAGAGAAAGTTCCCTTATGTAAGTAGTGACCAGATCCTTTCTCTGTCGATTGTCAAAACAATGGTTGGCAATACTGAGGATACGAAATGTGCCAAGAAAACCAATAAGTAGGTTAACACAACGGAGAAACTATATTTGTTATTGTGATTCCGCAGGCATATATCGCATGTCTTCATTCTCTATTGTGGGGTGTGATAATTGAAACGGAAGAGAAATACAGTAACAGTTCTTAAATAGTGAAATTGATTGTATCATGGCACTATAATTTATAACATCAGAAGGAAGATGCGGGGAAGTTTACTTGGTGTTTAACGTCACAAACTGTATTATGTTTCCTTCAAGTATTTAAAAAAATAAGACTATCTAGACATGTTCAAATTGAAGTAAATTAACTATACGTACAAAATAATATAATATGTTTTTATTTTTGAAGATATTTTCTACATGTTTAATGTTTTTTGTTTGGAAACATAATATATTATGAAATATTTTAAAAGAAAAAGTGTATAGAAAAGTTACGAAAACACATCAGGTAAATTTTCTTTGAGATAGTGATTTACCGCAACGTTAAAAAGCAACACTTCAATGTCCAAATGCAGAACGATGAAACAATATTCGCAGGAATTTGTTAAGATAGTAAGTGAAATGTAACTTTAGATTTATCAACCATGAAATGTACCATGCATTGAACTGTGACCTTTTGTGTGTATAACTTAACTATTGTTTTGCAACCAATAAATAAACTTTATGGTCAAAAAACCAGTTACAAGTTGCGTATGACCACATGGAGGACAATAAACTAATTGGAATCCCATAATCAAATTCTTCACGTACGTACACAGCCGTTTTTGAGTATATCGTCATTAGACGGCATCAAAAGATTTTCTCAGAAGCCTGCAGTTGTGATTTTTATACAACAATGTATGTTTATTTCGGTGCCTTATTGGAATGATTATACATTAGATAATCTCGTCTCCCAGTCACTGACTGAGGTAGAACCCACACTTTGTCTTTTCACGTAACGTGCTAACTGTTTACTTCCTGGCATATTTGCCTATACTGCATGATATCAGTACCTCCTCTGTAATAAAACAACAACAAACGTTCGTAACACACGCTTACTAACCGTTCGTGCTCCTCTGATACCCTTCTAACGTCAGATTATATAGTCCAGGCTCTCGTAGAGATGGTATTGATTAGCCATTGTGAAAATATAATTTTATATTACTTTATTGACCGAACATTGAGTAGCATACCACGTGATCTTGTTCCTCCTCCAACGATGTCATAAGTCGATTACTGTCTTTAAAATCGAGGAAACGTGAAAATCGTGTGTGGTAGCATTTGGAGTAGAGTTCTATTCCTGCTGAACTCATGATGTGTTCCCTAACTTCCAGTAAATTTTCTCTCTAAAGGTACTTTTTTTCAAATTTATGTTAACAAAGCATTTCTGTAAAAATTGAGTATGATTTAGTATACCTGAACATTTTCGATACATGGCATCGTATTCAATATATAACGAGAATCGCTAGTACATAAAAACTTTTATGATAAAATAATAAATGTAAGTCTTTGCATTGAATGTAATATAATTTTTCCCATATTGTAAACTATTACCCAAAACACCCTTTCGATCGTAATGTCATCTTATTGTTTGGTCATCTCTTCCGATCATGTGTTTCGATCCGATTTTGTGTTCCTTTTTCGAAAAGTGAAGGAAGAACTTGAAAAGAAGATTTTATAAACATTATAAACTGAAGAAAGATTGGTTACATACATATGTAATAAATATGTAAATTAAAAATTAGATTTAAAATTTTATCATTTTATTTTTAAATATGATCACAAGAATCTGTCTTACTGAAATACAATAATCTTCCAACACATTAGTTCTTTACTTGTTCCGAAATATTATAGGATAATCCAAACTTATAAAATTACATAATATGTGATAAAAAATTATCCCAATGACACCCCGGTCTTGAAGAAACGCAAAACGGGTGGTAGCTTGTTTTTCACTTACATGGTTTTTCTTGGGAATGTTTTATTTTGACTTACAAAATGTTCAGTGAAGTTCAGATGGAACAAGTTTCATATTTAGAGCTGTTTCATATGTTCTTACTAAAGGGATCGAGTTGTATATGCTGACGCTCAATAAGAAACTGATAATAGTCTTTCGAGTACACAAAAAATATATTTCCGATTGAGAAAAAGTCACTTCAACCAAGATTAATTAATAAGAATATTCCTGTACACTACAGACGCACACTATCACCGTTTTGTACAAAAACACGTTATACTTGTCATGTATATTAAATTCGTCAGTTATCGATATACTTTTATTCATATTGCAAAATTCGTGCGTCTAGAAAAACACGTGGCACTCGTGATGTTGTCGAAATCAAGTAATGAACTCCGTTGATATGTGTGTGAGCAACCTCGTGAGAACTCCAGCTAAAAGCATGTCTTTTTATGACAGCATGGAGTTGTTGCATCTCGCAATACGACGTACAGGCACAAAACAAGTGTTAGACCTCATATAAATCGGAAAGAAAATTCAGTAGTCTGTAGTGAGTAGGAAATACAAATAATCCTCAGTGATATTAAGTTCATTGTAAGTAAAATACTTCATTCCGTTCTCGATGCTCCTCTTAACCGATGTTGTGAACAATTTAAATTAAGTCAAGGACATAAGAGCATTTAGATGTTTGGTACAGAACGTGGAAATTTTATTATTAAGACATAAGTAATCTGTTTAGAAAAACGCCGAAATTTACCTTGGATTGTATCAGTGTTTTATACTTGCGATACACATTTCTGTCACACAGGAACGTGTTCCATTGAAAACTCTAAAACATTATTTCTGCGATACAATCATTTTGACTTTTACCTATTTCTTCTTTTCAACTATCGCTATATCTTATGTCTAAAAGGTTACTTCTTATTAACATCCACTTTATTCCCGTCATACATAAATATAGCCAAAAATTAGATATCTTAACGAAAATTATTTGGTGGACTAGGGTAATATAGTAATCTCACTTTTTAACCACTGACGACTTCTGTTATGATTTGTTGTAAAAAAATAATTTCGTATTAGGGTAAGTTCCAAGTTTTCCCCCTGTTGTCGTTCTTGACCGCTCGATGATTCAATAAAAACATCATTAGTTCATAAACTGCCTCTTACGTTACGTTACGCACGGGTCGCTAACCTGTCGCCATATAATTAATTTATTTATTTAATGTCAAGTACACTAATTCAACATGCCCCTGTACCTTATCGCAAAGTCATTACCAGGGTTACGTACACACCGGTGTTTTCCCCTTAAAAATAAAGTGTCATATAATCAATGCCTACCGCCCAAGTCGAAAACATTAAAACTGTAATTGTTGTTGCTCCTGTCGCGCGGATTCACAGGGGTTTCGACCAAAAACTCGTATCAGCATTCTCGCGCTAAATCGGTCATGACTCGTGCTACTTTAACGCTCGGAAAATTATATAAATAAAGATTTATGATAAAACTGGGGACTCAGAATGATACCTGAGTGAGACCTCCAACCCGTGCCTGAGTAGGATTCTGGATTATGCTTGTCGTTTACCAGCTTACTTATCTATGACACCTTGTATCCTCAAGTGTTAACCGACTGGACACTCTTTTTCCCTTTGATCTTCCCCAAAACCTCCGGATACTATGGAGCCAAGAAACCGCATTGACCCACGAAAAGCACAGTTGGTTGTGCAAGTGCTATTAAATAAGTATATATTATTATCATTCTGAACTCACGATTCACCTTCTCTTTCCATCCTTCTTGGATCGACCCAATTACTACTTTAATTAGGGAAACCTTGTTGCACATACCACCGTCGCAATCTTGACATTCCGAAGAAGATATACTTATCATTAATTTTATGTTATTTTCCTTAAATACAAAATTCTGGATAACAATTGTATTTGCCATTTACTACTTTTACGATACAGTATACCTATTTATTGGTACTCTCATTTCAGTATGATAACCAAATCTTCGCATGAACCCATTAATTATATTTAATAGATAGAGCCGATCAAATTTTCCAGAATGAAAGAGGTTTTTCCAGAATAAAAGAGGCTAAACGAAGTATTAAAATTAAGCATTAAGTGGTGGATAAGGGGATAAGTGAGGTTTATCGAAATCACATTAAGACCCTTGCCTTGAAATTTAAGTTTGTAATATTTCATCACACTCGAAAGAAAATGGAGAGTTGTATAAAAATCAAACAGACAGTCTTCTTTATACATATATAGATTTGAGTTTTAATTCTCCTATACTTATTCATAAAAACCATTTTATGATACTAAACTAACAAAGAAAATACATGGTTATTTTATGAACTGATGTTATATTCTTTTTTGAATTAACCTTTCAAATTACATGATTATAATACTTTTCGAAATTTTCCTCTAACTCTAGAAATGAATAGTGAACGTGTTAAGGAGTTTTTACCTTTATGTGATTATTGAATTGATCATTGATCAATTGAACATTATGTCACAAAAACTATTGAAAATACTGAAACTGTATTGAAGAAAATCAATGTAGCCATTATATACCAACATTTTTTTCCCTTTATTTTTCTAAAAATAATATTATAATCAACACGTATATTTACTAAGAACTACATTTATAAGTAACAACATTTACAAGTATGTTAAAAACTTTTATGAACAATAATTTATCATGAGAAACAATTAACAGCCCTTATTTGTAATCGACGAATTGACTTTATTTTCATTTGAGACAATTTTTCCGGTACGTCACCAAACAAAATCAAGCACTTCCTCGATTAATTTATTTTACGTAATTATTTTCCATTCAAAGTAATCGTTGTTAACTAGACGTTAAATTGATTCATAACGTTCAAATATATTACGGACCTTGTGGAACATTATGCTAATGCAAAACAATGAATCTCTATCTAATATATAATTTACTAATAATTGATGGAATTCAAATTACACTTCGCAACTTTAATTAAAATTTTATACATTAATTGTGTTGCTTAAGTTCAATTGTCAACAAAATTTAAATGCATTGACATTCGAATATTTCAAGCTCATCTTTGGTTATTGAATTTTATATGCACATGCATTATAAATAAATATATTTACTTGTCATCTAGATTAAAATAAAACTGTGTTATTTAGGAAACAAACTTCATTAGCATGTATCACGTCAAAAGAATCGTTTGTCTAACGTCAGATGTAAATGTGTTCAATTGATAATAAACAAAAATAATGAACATTTGCATGTTTCAGTTAGCATAGGTATTACGAGAACATCGTTGACTTTCTCCTGATGAAGTGCATCATTTCTCAGCTCTCTTTCTTAACGCATGAACACAACGATGGAAATCTCATACAATGTTTTAACTGACATTTTACCATCAAGGAAAATTAAAATTTCAGTGGAAAAAGTGTAGGGATCACTGTAGAAATAACACACAAGCCTTATTTTTATTTATTATCCACAAATAAATTTACAATTCGTAATAAGCGTGTTAAAATGAACAGAAGTATACTTTAATCTTTCAGAATATGAGGGTCGTAAGGTGCAAGTGCTCTAGAGTTGCTATTTTTTGCTAGTATTAGTTGTTGTGAATATCAGCAAATCGGTTGCTCTCGCTTTGTCACTGATTCGTAGAAAGTTTTCTACGCGAATAGTTGTAATCCATCCTTTCGCAATTATATTTTGAAATAGTAATAAAATTTATTGCAATTTTTTGACACTTATATTGTAAATTAAGTCACAAAAGAATTTTTTTAAACTAATTTCCAGAGAAATTCCCATAAATTGGCAGCACAACTTTTAAGACATATAGTGTGTCCTCACAGAAATTTCATGGAAAACGTTTTAACTTCACAGAAAGTTAGTTCCTCAAACACTCCCGCGGTAGCAACTTTCTCCTTTTCTTAAAAACATGACAAGTTTTCCAGCAATAAAAGTTGATGGATTTTTTACCTTCAAGAACTAAATACGCATTTAACGCAATATCCTTCGAAATACAAAACCAACGTAAAAATCATTGTTTTTTATAATTTTTATGAAATGTATGTCCTACTTAGATAATAATTAACAGAATTTCTTTGTTTGAATACTATCTTACTTTAATATATAGAAGAGGTTTCATTTATCTTCTGCATTTTCGTTGTCACTCAATCCTTATAATTCATCAGGGGAAATTTTTCCAGTAGCCTCAGATTTAAAAGTTTGGCATCTGAATTGGTAGTCACTATAAATACTCCTGTGTAGACGTCTAAATTACACAACATTCAACTACTAACACACCACCACTCAATTTTATAACTTTGTATTGTATTCATTCTGTGTTCCCCTTATTATGAAAAAGATAGTAGTGAAGCCTTTCCAAGAATCTTCCTACCCTTGAGTCATATTGTAACAATCATCATTTAGTTGTATTCTTGATTTAGAATTTTAGTTATGTCCTCCAAGATAAAACATTTATAAGTATCCATATTTAGAATACTCTCGGCTACTTTCATATTTGTTCCATATTTTATGCGACCTTTTAAGTATACTGATTCCTTTTACTCTCACAATGTTTCGACTGCTAATTTCAGTCATGATAAAAACAAATTTGGAAATAAAAATTATACTGCGTACTAGTATTATAATACGACTAATTATGTATATATTTAAAATTTAGAATATTTGAATGTACTATTCGAACGTAGTTTGACTGTCCACAATTTTGTGTTTGTGTGTGTTTTGGTAGGTTCCGTCACAAGGTTGGAGTCTTCATCAGTTGGAACACACAGTAATAGTTATAATACAATGCATTTAGCTATTGATAAATATTATTATAAAACTATGTGCAACAAAAAGGATCGTGCAACCTGCATACACATTTCATGAAATGTGCGTTACGCGTGCGCAGGTGAAGTTGCTGATGCCCCCGGCGTCGACACGTGCGACGACCGACGTGGTGCGCACGCATCTCGTCACCTATTCCTACTTCAATACACGACCCGACGGCGGGGTGGAGACTGTCGTCGCCACGTCCACGGATGTGCTCACGCAGAAACTGTATCTCCCGGCGTCCGCACAGTCCCCGTCTCCACCAGCGCAGCCACCGCCGTCGCCACCGCCACCACCCACGCAGGCACCGGCGTTAGGTAAGTCTCTTTCACCCATCCGAACCCTCGAACCCCTCCGTGGCTCAGGTGATAGCGTTGTAGCTCATCACCAAGTCATCCCGGGTTCAATTACCAGTCCAGAGAAAAAATTGTAGCTTTTCATATGAATGTCCCAGTTAATATAGCTGTGAATACTGAAAACCGAACCCAACTTCCTCTATCCACCTCCTCCTAGTATCAATAACTCTAACTGTTGCTAATAACTCCTACAAACCCCTCCACGTGTGCCAAGTTGTTGGTAAACCTAGCCAAGCGACCAACCTGTTAACAATAGCCTACCACCCAACTCCTACCTCCTATCGTTCCATGCACATAAGCTTCAATAGAATGTTACATTTCCCATTTACAAATACTACGATAATATAGAACAACAACAATAATAATAATAATAATAATAATAATAATAATACGAACTCTCCAAATCAGGGTCGAACTGGGAACAAAAATCGGCGTCTCAACCCCCATCCCAACCCCTGCTGTAGGTGGCGAATTTTCGTCTTAATAAAATTGTGCTCTAATCTTCGTGATCTACATCTGCCCTCCCAACTGTACTGTATTTTTAAGTAGGCAGTGTATTTAAATCATTTAGGCGCCACTTCGAAACCTACTTTCACCCATATAGCTATTTAACAGTATCTAAAAATAGAACTCGCTATTCGCTGGACAACCGGAGAATGAAAATTGAGGCGGCACTCTGGGGATATGCCCATATGGACAGTCAAACCCAGCTCGAAAGATAATTCGAGACAATTTGTGCTCAGTTGAGGACGAGCCAGGTAAGGAAGAAATTTCACCATCGCAGTTAATTGAAAATAATATACGATTGATAACCATTACCTAAATTTTACCTATCGTGTTTAAGCCATGAATTAGCTCTTGACTAGGTAAATTGCTCATGTTAATTTTATCGAATTTTGAACATTTCCATAAACGATGAAGATATGTCAAGTAATATGAACATTACCCCATACACCACCCAAAAAAGAATCTGAAATCCTGTTCTTCCTGTCAATTAAAAATCTGGAGGAGAAATACGGTAACAATAAATCCCTTTGCACATGAAGGGAGAGCAGCACGATTTTGTGTGTCATAAAAAGTTTGCAACATCAACAACCAGGTGAAAATTGTGACAGACCGGGACTCGAACCAGGGAGCCACTGCTCTAGCCGCAGGTGTGCTATCCACTGCACCACCCACCTCGACTCCAAAATCCTCAAGCAACTTCAACCCGACCTGTTCCGGTGAGCCTGGGTCACATCCCCCTTCAGGTGATAAGTCAACACAGGCGGTTCCAATGCTGGTAGCACTTAAGCCCGGTTTTCGCGTACCTACGCGTGGGATACAATTTTAAATTAAAAGTTAATTTTTAATGCGACCAGAACAGGAGGTCCCGGGTTCGAGTCCCGGTCCGTCGCAATTTTCACCTGACTCTTGACGTTGCAACACTCCTCCACGAGTAGGTACTCAGAAGTTGTGAAATAAAAAGTTTGTTGACATAAAACCGAAGATAAAATTGCGAACTGTCAAATCATGGAAGTAAATCATTTGAAAGGATATAAACATTATTTAAAAAATTATGAAAACAAGATAACTATAGAATAATTTCGCTTAGATAAATTCTTACAAGCACTGACCCAGATCTCCAAGTTCTTCAAAGTCCCAAAAAATCTTTAAAAAATAAATATCTCAATTTTTCTATTCTCAAAAATTTCGGCTCATTTTTCTCTTTATTCCTTCATATATTCTTCGAATGAAACGTCATGTTTTATACAATGAAGCGCGAGTTTTAACGTAAACAAGTGTTGTGGAATCAAGAATTACAAATAAAAACCGAACAAATGATGCAAAGAAATGTCTCATCTTTGTCTTACAAAGTCGCGAGAGAGCATGCGTGCAGAAGATTGTGAGAGATAACAGGAATGTTTTTATTCATTGCGCGGCTCACGTTCTTTTGTCAACGAGGAGAAATTTTGCATGTCATGAAGAGTAATGGGGTGCGTTTGAGGATCGTGTCTTCCAACGTAGAACTCATTGCTTCAAATTATGAGTACATAATTTAGAGTCTGAGATTGTTATCGTTTCATTAAATGTATGTAACACCTCATGCTAAGTTCATAAAAACGTGGAAATGAAACTTCGATTTCGAGGTGAATTTTTTATTTCTTCAAGACTCAGACAATTTTTGGATTCTTTATCTATTAATTTTATTATCAAAGATGAAAAAGTTATTATAAGTCTATAAAATCTTAATTGAGTAAACTTCTATTTCGATTTAATTTTGTCCAAGTCTCTAATGGCAATCTTTCGTAGATACCATTATGTATTTTTTCTCTCTTCTTTACATGTCAGAATTGGGGTCGCACCTTCTCTATACGTTTCTGCGTGACGTAACACCCATTGATAAGTCTTTACAACTCATAACTTTCATTTCAATTCATCGTGTTAAAACAATCTTTAATTTGAAAGTCAAATCTCGTAGAAGTTTAATCGTAACAAAGAGTAGTGAGGCTCGAACAAAAGAGACAGTGGTAGATGTGGGCGAAAGAGACAGGGAGAGAGGTGGAAGCCTTCTTGTGAATGAACCTCTATAGAAATAACGGGCGTGACTTCGAAGAGTTGGGAATTATTGTGATGATGAACTAAAAGGGACCTGAATAGTTATCAGATTCGTGCCGTATCGATTTAAAAAATACGTGATGTCGATTACCATTTTCAATTTTACCACAACCATTGACGGAGTTAGGTAGAAGAATTATGAAAAGTCAAATCGTTAAGACTATATCATTCGTGTGGCATAAACGTGTGGCCAAACACGTAAAGACCATGGAGGTATGAGAGAAAATATTATTGAAACTTTGCGTGATGAAGCTTTTTCTTCTCGCCACTGAACTCCCGTGTTTTCCACAGCATCTGCCCCAGGGCTGGTGGTGTTGGCCACTAAGACCTACCTCACCACCTTCACGTACTTCACGACGTTGCTGCAAGAAGCGGCACCGGGACGCACGTCCACCGTCGTGCGATCCAGCTCTCGCGTGCAGCAAGAGGTGGTCACCGAGACGCTGCCGGCGGCCGCCGCCGCTGTCACAGCTGCCTCCGCGTCCGCCCCTGCACCGGTTGCCTCAGCAGCACCCGTCGTCGCCACGCCCGCCCCTGCCTTAGACTCTGTCGTCGCACCTACCGCTACCTTCGATCTGGATGGTCCGGCTGCGGGCAATGATGTGAAGCAACAGGTACAGGACTCGGCTTTTCTATCAACGCTGTGGAAAATTACTGTAGCACCTAAGCGTAGTACATAATACAATTTCAGGGCCTATTCGCATCTTGTTGTACAAAGAATTCACTTTTTTAAATTATTAAATTGTTATAATTTTAATGCTACATTCTATAAGAATACAATGTGCATGAGACACGCGTTTCAGTAACTTACCATTAGATATAAATGGGAATCGTAACAATATTTTAGAAAAATTCACAAGAAATAATTAACGTTTTTAAAGATATTTGTGAACTTAAGTTTCTCATGTTCCTTTTGAAATTTAAATATCTGAAGTATTTTATATCCATAATACTCTCCGGAAAAGTTTATTCTATAATACATTAATCAAAAATACTTTACTTCCAGTATTTGCTTGTAAAAGGGATAAATATTTCTAATGTAGAAAAGAATAATATATTTGTATTCACTTTACATATACTGTCAGTTCACATTTTCTTGTTTGTTTCAATCAATTTTTAAACTTGTAAGTGGTAGATATCGTACGGAATAGCTGACTTTCTTTCCCCACTGTAGTTCAAGTCGTCCCTTTTAGTCCGCGGTGAAGTGCATTAAACGAACGTTCCTTGTTCACTTCATAGGAGGCGTCTGGCGCTCCAGTCACTGCACCACTGCCTGTCGCTCCTGCAGCCGTCCCGTCACCGCAACCTTCCGAACCGAGTGTGCCGGAAGTGGTGACCGGCTCCACCATCATCTTCTTCGACGACGCCGACTTCGTGACAGGCGCTACCCCTGCGTTGCCTTTCGCGACTGCCGCAGCAGCCCCTGCCGCCGCGAGTGCCACTGCTGCCCCAGCGCCAGCGATCGCCTCCGTTCACTCCGCTGTCGCCACCGTCCCAGCAGCCCCTCCTTCGGGAGGCGCCGATGACCCCTCGGCCTCGGCAGCGTCGGGCGCTGAAGCACAGACTGTACCGGTGAGTCCAATGCGGCAGTCTTCTTTGTTGACATTGGTGCTTTTATCTACTCATGAGATCTGCCAAATTTGTAGTCGGAATCTCCCAGATTCATCTAAATGAATTCGGATGTCATCGATCTTCAGGACTACCAGAATACCACATCATCGAACGTAAACTTTCTCTCCTCTAAGATGGATTTAATTAAAGTATACACTTATTCAAAATATGAATATATTAATGTTAATAGTGCGAAGGAGTAGTATTTCCATTCATAATATCAGAGGCTGAAGTAACGTTTCAGAATATTATGACACCACTACGGGTTACTTTCCTACATTCTAGAAGGTTGATTAAATAACTTTTCTGATGATTTTTCAGTCACTCTGTTAAGTAATACGTTTTTGGAATATTCGACTGACTGGTGCTTTTACCTCTTTCATTAGCACAGGTAGAAATATAAAGCACGTCTTAAGAACTAATCCAGAATATCGATCGTAAGAAACTCTTCAAACAAATTAAACTGGACTTAAAAGAGAGAGTGCTACAAACCTTAAAGTGCATCCATTTCACAAGAATTTATGTTAGTGATAGTTGGTGATGAGGAGGTTCAATGATGGGACAGAGAGTCCTCAGGATGACTTCACAAAAGTCGAAACGTTGGCAATCTAAGAAAGATGTATTTATTGTGATGCTTAAGATATCATATGCTTATGTGTTTCTAAGAAGTTTTGCTTATATTTAAATTTTAAATTTTACTTGTGAAACATATTTTGACGAGGGGAAAAATTCAGATAAAATGATGGTATTTCAAATTTTATTTTATTTTGGTACATCTACCCTATAAATTGATTGTAAGACCATTACAAAAACACTTTATGACTACCAAGGGACTGTAATTTGTGAATCGAAATACTTGCTTCGGTTGCGTAAGCTGTAGAAGCTAGAAGGAACGTGAACAAACAATGAAACACAAATGAACGGGACGAGGGATTGACTGAGTTCAAAGTGTCCCTTTGTTGGCGCAGGTTGGTGACTTGCTGTCACTTGGCGCGCTGGGTGCCCAAGGTCTAACTGCGTTGGCGCCCATGATAGATGCCGTAGCGGGTCTTTTGGGTGCAGGAGCACCATTACGACGCAATGATACGCGCCCTACCGACGCACCTCGACCCATCTACAGACCCCCACCGCCATCACAGGCGTTGCCCGCTTCTGATCCACTGGTAATTATTGTTTTACGTGTGTTGTGTAAAAACAAACACTTTCACTATCATTCACAACCGTCCTTCGAGGAAGACGTAGGTTTTGTAGGATTATAGGATGAGTGAGGAAATTATAAGACTAAATTTTATTCCACTGTTTAATTTACTGAAAAATTATTTGTTAAATCAGTTTTGAATTTAACACAAACTCTTACCGAAACTAGTTTCTCATAAATACGAATACGTCGAAAAAATGTAAAATATTTCGTAATGCTCTTGGAGTTACAATAAATTATATTTTTAAGTTGTAAAAATTTCAATTCAAAATAATTAATATTTGCGAAAAATTATTTTAAATAAACGCATAGTTGGACTGTTTGTTAACCCTGAAATGCATACACAGTCGGCGCCACGTCCTGTGTACATCCCGGTGGGTGCTTCCTCACACCGTGTGGAGGGTCTTGCGGATGCGCAAGGTCGGCCACTAGGGTGGCGCGCACCAGATGCCGATGCTCTTGAGGATGATGTGGACTCGGAGGGCGATGCGGAAGCTTTACCCACACCCCAGGGCCTTCGCCAGCGACGTCCTCCCGCACCTGCGCCGCTCCTCGGAGACGGAATTCCCATCTCCCCTGGGGAAGTCATCACGGCTAACAGCGATGTCATTGTCGGAAAACCTTCTGTGCTCGGGCCGAGACCACCCAAGGTAAGATTTTCACCTTTTTCTCCACACGACTGTTCCCATTTGCGAACAATCTCCTCACATTCTAATATTTTTTTACCCAAGAATATATGCTTTCTTAAGAAGATAAAAACTCTTTTTGGAGCTAAAATTTTATTTGACTTCATGTGCAGAGTTACCATATATTTCCTCTAATCTTACGGTACGTAACATTATTCCGTGACTGTTTTTAGAAATTAATTCGTTTCTGTTTTATCAAAAGTCGTCAATTTTCATACATATTTTTATTTTGGTATATGTGATAAAGATATTAAAATTCTATAGAAGATACAAATTGTTGTGATGCAAAAGTCTTATCGTCTTTTAGAAAACTATAAAGATCTTAATCGAGTTATTTTCATCGTTATTACTCTATGTTTGGAAAAACTATTGAACATTTCAAACCAACATTTTCTTTTTCCTAAAGAAGATCAACAATCCTGAATTTGAATGACACGTTTCTTTTGTATGTTCATAGGTGGCTGCACCTTTGGGTATGCGTCCACCGCCACCCCCAACGCACCCCAACGCGCTCCCACCCCCACATTCAGCCTCACACGCAGTTTCGCATTCGTCGCTGTACTCTCCCCTATCACCTCCACCCGCTCAAGTTTCCTCACCTCCAGCTCCTCCGCATGATCAAGGCCCCTTCCCACTCCCTGAGACAAGCGCTGATTTCGTGGGACTCGATACATCACCTTTTGCTCAGCCACCGGGTGGAGCGCAAATAGATGGTCACCATCATCTGACTCACGTCAGCGATCATCATCATCACCACGAACACCAGTCCACTGGATCGAAGCATCAAGGTAATGTTCATCACTCGGGGTCTCAGAATGGAGTTGTTCATCCTGGATCTTCTAACAGCATTCATTCGGGAAGTTCAAATGTAATTCATTCTGGAAGACCCAACGTGATTTATTCTGGCCCTTCGAACGGAGTTCATTCTGGGTCTCCCAACGGCATTCATTCCGGAAATTCGAACAGTATTCACCTTTCAGGAAATCCTAATGTTGTCCTCTTATCCGGCAAACCCATCCATCCAGTCATCCCCAATGTTCATGGTGGCAGCCATAGACCTGAGTCATCGGGTGGTGCTATAGTGGTCTCCGTTCCCAGTGGTGGTCACCACCATCCTAACGCTGTTCCTCCTGGCCCTGTTGTACTACTGCACAAGCCGGATCTCAGTCGCCCAGTGAGCATCGGCTCACCACCTTCCGTCGCATTCCCACCGCCTCCTGCTCGTCGCCGACCCGTGGACGCACCACATGTTCACGGTAGTCGGCCATCTCTAAGACCTCGGCTTCCGCCGCAACCTCCGTCTCCTCCGCGACCCGATGGTCCTCAACGCAACGTGATCCTCCATCCGGAACCAGCCACCGCAGCATCCGGTGCTGCTCTCGACAGCGAGGAAGAAGATAATGATGGCGGACTTTGGAACTTGGTGGATGCGCCTTCGCACCCCGTCAATCCAGCTGGAGCAGCTCCTGGAGAAACATCTGACGCGGCTGCTGATGCATTGACTCCTCACGGTGCTGGCGTGGTGCTTGACGCGCCTCCTGCGCATGACTTTAGGTGCGTTTACGATCCCTTTCTCTTGAAATAGACTCTTCTCATGTCGCTATCATTTATTTCACACACGTCTTCTTCATTATATCGTAACTTGTAATAGAAAACAGAATATGTGTATATATATATATATATATATATATATATATATATAAACACTACTGACTACTGTCACGACAAGGCGTGAAGAAGGAGCGCTTTTACATGTATATAGTTTTCGAGTAAATCACAGGAAGTTTCTTTACACGGGATGTTAAGTTTCTAAAAAAAAGTGTAAATATAGAAAGTTCCAAGCAAGAGCCAGTCAGAATGTCACCACAAACAACACACGTGGTCGTGCGNTGGAGCCGCGCCGATCGAATTTTCGCTTCCAATGCATGACGCAGCTGCACAATTTCATCCAAATTCTTGTAAAATCTAAACTATTCGTCGAAATTTTACGATTTAAAGACGGTATTTATTTTTGTTAAATACACAAAGCAAATAATTCATTCAATTTGATGATGATTGATTTTTTCCTTCCTAAATTATTCTCTCAAGTTTACGTACTTTAACACTCCTATTTTTAATAATGTTTTTCAATAATGTGGGTGAACCTTTGTAGATAGACATCTGCTGTCGCGGACTTTTCTGTAGAACTCTTCGAGGCAAACAATATTGCTATTCATAGTTATCACCTATCTCTAACCGTTTGGGCGGCGTAAGCGAATATACCTCTCATTTTTTCGATATCATCGACGTTTATATTCAGTATCATTTTCTATCTTTCTTTCACGCATTTTTAAATTAAAATCAGCCTATGTTCATCCTGGACATTTTAACTATATCTTTGCCAAATCTCAACACGATCGGTTCAGTGGTTTAATCGTGATTAACTAACAAACAGACAGACACGCTTTCGCGTTAAGCATTTATATATTAGTATATATTGATACGGATAAGCTTGTTCATCTATCGATCTATGTAAAACTAAAGTAATAAATTTAACATTTAATACAATAGACAGTCCATATATTACCATACTATCCATTAGCAGAAAATAAAACTGTCGAAAACTTTACGACCGGGGTGTATGCTTACAGATTTCCTATGTGAAGTTTTTAAAACGTTGTTAAAACAATCTCCATTGAAATATAAATACTTACCGCGAATAAATTTTATGAAGGACTTAAATTGACTGAGGACTTAACTTTATGGTAGTGATCAGCTTTGTAATTAATCAATAACTTATCTTCATTATTTCGATTTTCATTCAATTATTGTACTTCATGAAGAGTAATCCGGAGAATAATTTAAAAGTTCTCAAGGTCAAGAAAAAATTATAAATAATTTATTTTTATTGCAAAAGAAGTTGAAAACTCCGTTTTACCATGCGCATACCCATACCATGATTTAATGTGACATCATATTATAATGAGGTATAGTATTGACTACTTTCACTTTATCTCTTCGCAATCAAAATCTTCATTAGCAATATGCTGTATAAAATATATCTGAGAACAAACTAGATATTACGAGATATATTATTCCTTACCTTAAAAAGGTAAAGCTTTTATTTCATATCTGTCTTTCACAGCGTACTGGTTGCACCGGGCCGTGTGTCACCAACAGGAGTTGTGTTGGACGCAGGACCTGCTCGACCTCCGGGACACCAAGGTTTTCTTACGCCACCTGCGCCAACCCCGGCCCAAACACCAGGTCGAAGGACACCAATTCCTATACCGCTGCATCACGAAGAGGAGTGGGGTTCGCCACCTTCTGCGTCGATACCTCAGCGCCGACCCCCGCCTCCTCCACCTCCACCCGCATCTCCTGCCGTTGAGACATCACCTCCACATGCGCGTCCTCCACCTGCGTTAGAGAAGGGCTCTGAAGATCCACCACCGCATATCGACGAGGAGATGGCATCCGTAGATCGACCCCCGCGCCCACCACTAGATCTCGAGCCAGCAGGAAGCTCGCCACGCCCATACGTGCGTCCGCCACCACCACCTACACCACCACCCGTGCCTGCGTCGCCGCGTCCACCGCTCTATGAGATCCCTGGTCCAGGTACACATCGCCCACGTCTGCCACCTCCCCCGGCACCCACACCATTCCAGAGACCGGTTGATGCACCTGCATTACCTCCACCACCTCCAAGACCCACGCGTCCACGTCCGCCACCATCTCGTCCTTCGTGGCCTCCACAGCGCCCGCGGCGGCCGCCAGCTGCTCCTGTGGAAATTTCGCCACCAGAGCAACCGTTTGGAACGGATGTCCCACGCCCGCCGCCAGATTCCGCTGTACGTCCTCCGAAACCGGAAGTTGTGAGGCCGAAACCAAACTTTACGAGACCCCTGAAACCAGATTTCTCAAGGCCTCAGAAACCAGACTTTAATCGTCCATTAAAACCCGAAATCACTCGTCCACCTAAGCCTGACCTGTCTCGACCGAAGCCTGACATTCAGCGCCCTATAAAACCGGAGATCCTTCGTCCAGTACAACCACCTCTTACGCCAACACCACCTACACCACAACCCCCCACAGCCGTACCACCGCGACCTGAAAGACCAGCAGTTATTGACACTATACCATCTTTGGAGGCAGAGAGGCCTGGAAGACCAAGTAGACCATCAAGACCGGACTATGCTTCTCCTCCAGCCAGACCTCCTTCACCACCTCAGGATGAAGGTCCTCGACCACCCCCTCGACCACGACCTACTCCCAGTCCACAACGTCCAGCTACACCGGACTGGGAAGATGGAGATGATCCTACTGGAGGTATCTTTCATGTGGGAGTGCCAGATGGCCCGTACTCAGCAGATTCACAACCATCTGACAGTAATAGACAACCTCCAAGCAGGCAAAGACCTGGTGATCAACCATCTGTACGAGATCCCCCTTACAGGGAACCACCTAGTAGAGATCCTCCTTATCGAGAACCGCCCAGTCAAGAACCCCCGTACAGAGAACCACCAAACAGAGAACCGCCTTCGAGGCAACCACCTAGTCGAGGACCACCCTACAGAGAGTCACCCAGCGGAGAAAAACCATATAGAGAACCGCCAAGTCGGGAACCTCCTTCCAGGCAACCGCCTAGCCTGCAACCTGCACTGCCTGTGAAACCGCAAGCAATTCCAGAAAAAACCTCTGAGGTAAAAGCAACATAACAGAAATAAACATGCATATGTATTATTTATTTATATATATATATATATATAT